>JAANSM010004151.1:0-11758 GCA_036850725.1 Orchesella villosa
TTTCTGAAAACATACATGACATTACTAACTTAAACAGTTGATGTTGATTAGTGTTTAGAAAATTTCAATACACTCATCATTGAGTCATATTATCATGCTGTGAGAGCGTCGGCACCTCATCAATAGTTGTTAAAAAATTAAATTAGTCATTCAATTCATCGTCACTTGTGTGCAGCAGAGTATAGAAGGGAATGCTTCACGTTTCTGCTATAGCTTGTAATTGCGATAAACCTTCTTCAAAGGATTTTATCAAGATGATCATTCATGAAAAATATGGGATAAATTGGCATTGACGTTAATAATCAATCCTGTACGATGGTTCTGTTATATTCTACTAATGACTCGTCTTTAAAAATTCGGTCAAACTATATATTTTGATTAATGTTGAATGTAACATTTGACATCTTAAAATGTCATCTTTGGCACCATATCGAAAGTTTAATGGAAGTTATAGTACATGTAGGTAGGCGTACATTATTGTATATTACTTAATGATTTATTGTAGTTTATAGCAAAGTTTGACTGTCATAATACTGATAATTAATTATTCCAAGGGGTAACGAAGATTGCTATACAGTGGTTGATAATTTTTAAACTAATAGTAGACAACTAACGCGATTACTCTTATTTTGCATTTGAGCTGACTTACAAAATGTAGCATTTTTTTGAAAATTCAAAGCCCTTTGAATTTCAGTAAAACTAACATGGAAGATCTTCGTCAACTGTAATAAATGAAATAGTTCAAATTAATAGAACAGAAAACCGAAAGAGTACATAGTACATACAATACTACTATACCACCAAAAATATCCACATTACATCAGGATAAATACATTTAAATCAAAGATTTATTAAAGGAAATTTTCTATAGTGTAAAATCCTTTTCATTACATACAAATATCAACAAATCGAGTATTTTCACGAACTTTGTGAGAATGGGAACGAAGCGTAGGTTCTTTCAAGGAGAATGTCGCGTTTATTATATTCATTCGCTTTCATTGCCTTCATTTCCCTTTGATTATGATGAAATACATATCATTATGTAGTTTGTTTGTGATGATAACGAACTAGCACCTCGTTTTACATGGTAGTAGTGTTCTCGAATAAAAGAATTGTTTGGTTGTAGAAAGTAGACTACACGAAGAGAGAATTTGGTTGTATTGGCTGAAGAACTGTCCATCAGTTTCCGTTTCAGTCGTTAGATTGCTCCGGCTGAGCTGCTTCGTTTAGCCTAGAAGGTGAGGAAAAGAGACGTGATTTAATCCCAGTCGCATGTAAAATATTATTTGCGTTTTCAATAGAATCAGAGAAATATTTAGAGAGTGAAAGAAGCTTGTTACATGCTATAGAATTTACGTGTATGCAATATTACAGAGAGTGAGAACCCGACATAAATCATATGAATGAATACAATTTAACAAACCTATTCCTAATGATTTGTTAGAATACATGGATCATTGAATTGAAGCTCCAGTCCCAATTATTTTTTGAATCATGTTAAAGTGAAAAAGATTGCTTTCATGTCAAAAGCTGATGTGTATGTTCATATTAAATCTTAGTTCGAATTCCGACAGATTGATTCAATAAACTAGACCAGTTCCAAAGAAAAGCAGAAATGGTATGCTCGGTTGTGTTTCGAAAGGATATAGATAACATTTCAAATTCAAAGGAATGGCTTTTCAAATCTAAAATATTTTTCATTTGTGAAAGTTGTAAATCGTGACTACCACTACTTACGTTGAAATTGAAAATAATAATGGTTGGAAAATTATACAGTCTGTTTCCGACGAAAAGTAATGAACACTTTCACTAACAAGGTATACCAAATTTATTATTGTATTCGTTTGTATTCATAGAAAAGTTGGGAGCAGGTATAATGTGTAGAAATGACTAAAATCTCACTTCAGAATCTTCAATTTAAAAATATTTTACACGCTAAGCTTGTGTGTAAGAATGAAGAAGGGCTATAATTGGATTGCCAGGATTGCATATAAATATCCTATACTGATACTGAACTCTCAATACTTCAATGTGAAGCGCATAGTTACTTTTACTAAAAATATCTGTGTATTATACGTACTTGCAGAACTGGTGATAGAGAAACTGGAAGTAAAGAGGAAGAAGATTTACATTAATGTATTCTACTATTAAACGAATCCTTTTTTTGAAGTAAGTAATTCTAAGCGACTGTTACTTTGTTACATTTACAAAACATCAATAACACATTTCCTAGAATGGCATGCAACACAAAATATTTTCCACCCATGCTTCAGCAACATATAGAATGTATTGAACTCGAATTTCTGCTTCAGGGCTTCTTATCTCAACTAAACTCTTTGTCGTTAGAGTGTATAGGCTTGAACCTGTCCATTGTTCGAGCTGCCTGCCTGTCTGCCTGTTTACTTGTACGAGTTCAGTTGAGCTTTCTCCGCTTTTATTTTTACTCAGCTTTCATCGACATTTCATTCTATTCTACTATTCTACACTTATCCTGTTTTTTTGCTTTCACCCGTGAATCTTATTTTCCTGCGGCAAATAGCAAATGTCAAGCACAGGCAATATATTTTTTGTTTGACAGTCGTGGTGATCAAGATCATCATCCTCATATGAAGCTTGATTAACCTAGCTGAAGCACCAATTGAAGCGAATTTTTTATGAAATTTAAGTGCGTACGTTTAGTGGTATTTGGTATTTTGACTAGAAAGAGAATGGTTGTACTCTATCCTTTCCCTTCCAGGAATGTTAAATTCCATAAATTCGTAGGTGTCGACGATACGAAAGAATAAAATTCTAGATATAATGTTAAATTCCATAAATTCGTAGGTGTCGACGATACGAATGAATATAATTCTAGACATATATCTATACATTCTACATTGTGTGTATGTTGTAGGACGTGAAATGTACTTATTGTACATTGTTATTGTATGTTGTATGAAATAAAGTATTACTCTACAGCATGCAAAATTGTAGACTTTTGCATGACTTTTCACATTTCGTAACTCGAGAAAAATAGAATGTGCCAAAGCCATTGTGTCCCATCTTATGTAATATATTTAGCTTGTGATGATTACAGACTTTTTAAGCGACAAGACCAGAAGTCATCATGTAAATCATTTTAAATCTATTTGTAAAATTATCATCAAATTTTAAAAAGAAAGCATCTAACAAGCAAAAATGTATGTACTCGTGCATAAAAATGATTCAAATTGTAAATTTTCTAAATTTTGTGATTTGCAAAGTTGGTGCTAAGTAAAACTACAGCGGATTACAGTGGAATAAAATGTGCAAATGTTTTTTTCTTCTATTTTTGGATTAAACGGTGTGTAGTGATGGAACACATGCCTTTCTTGGGCTTGGTTGATTAGTTTGGCTAACAGGTGACGGATTATTAGTTGGTGGATTGCTGCTACCACCTGGTTGAGGATTCAGACTTAAGTTCATTTGGCTCGACTGCGACCTGGACTCTGGATCCGAGGGCCGGTGGTGCAGAGTTTGGTGATGATGATTAGNGGCTCGACTGTGACCTGGACTCAGGATCCGAGGGCCGGTGGTGCAGAGTTTGGTGATGATGATTAGTAGCAGGATTCTTCAGACTGTAACTCCGGTGGCTACGATTTGAGCCCGTGCTTCTTATTGACGAGTTGCTAGCTCGTCTTGACCCATCACCTTTTGTAAGGAAAAGTTATGGAGTTTGTTTGAATGGAAATTACAGAGGAAAAGAAGGAAATTATAAAATACATTATGTATCACCTGGCCCTTTAGGTGGGGCAAGTAATGAGCCAGATTGTCTCCGTGAGCTTCCTCCTAAAGAACTTCGTTGGGAAGAGTTCCTTGAAGCTGCCCTTCCATCACCTAAGTGTAATTAATATTTTTATTGGACCCATGGGTAACGGTGTCGAGAATGAACCGTGTATATAAACACTAATTTGATTTTAATCAAATGCGATTAATTCGATTTGTCACAACGTATTCCCTAAACTCTTTACTGTTGATGTTATCAGTCATGTTCATAGTCAATGATATTCTACTATTACTCATCCACTGGACATCACAAATTAATATTACTGCTGCCATTTTAGTACGAGGTTAAAACATGGAGCTGGTATTATTTCCAGCTACCAGCTTAACAAGAACGGGAAGCTAATCTTTTGCATACACAATCCAAATGAGCAAATAGTATAGCAATCCTCTCATTCTCATATCAATGACCATTATAGTTTCAAACAAATTTTGTTTTGCGCTAATGATGTTAATTCAATTTAGTTACATAATTCAAATATCTTGAAGAGCATATCATATCGAATATGGAGTTATCAAACTCATTGGGCTGCATGCAATTGATATGATTTGTACAATATTCAGTGTAGGTCGCATATATTCATGCTTTTGAGTATAAGGCAAGCCAACTTTCACTTTAACAGAATATCGAGTTCAATACGATGCAGTGGGGCAAGGGTAAAGTATATAAGAAATGGATAACACGGTGCACTGAAATTCATGCGATATGTAGATCAATACCATAGATATGGTGAAGGTAAAACTGGGAAAATTATATGTTTAGGTCTCTTTATTGCATTATCTTGAATTCAAACCCACTCTGCATTCCCAACTTATGACAATTAGATTTGGAAGTGGTTAATATATTCATGCTTTTGAGTATAAGGCAAGCCAACTTTCACTTTAACAGAATATCGAGTTCAATACGATGGAGTGGGGCAAGGGTAAAGTATATAAGATATGGATAACATGGTGCACTGAAATTCATGCGATATGTAGCTCAACACCATAGAAAGGCGTGGTATATATATGGTGAAGGTAAAACTGGGGAAGTTATATGTTTAGGTCTCTTTATTGCATTATCTTGAATTCAAACCCACTCTGCATTCCCAACTTATGACAATTAGATTTGGAAGTGGTTATCTTCCTACCCTCACGCTAGTCATATCATGCATGATTGAAAAGAAGTACGTGAACAAATAAAGTTTCAAATGCCAGCATGCATACATAGGTCTTATACGTTTAAGGAGCTGTGCACAGTGCAGAAAACAAGATTACGACTTAAGGTTGAATAAGCAAGGATGTAGAAAGGCTCCTAAGGGAAAGCACAACTGGCTACATCATGCAATGTATGCAATATTTATTCTAAAGTAGACTCTGGGTCGGTCTTTTAAGTCCCTCTCAGTCATTTTACAGTTCTCTTTTTAGCTTGGACTAGCGTCGAAAAAGGCTGTATTGTATTTAGGTAACATGGAGAAAGCTACAATACAAGTTTACATAGTACACATGTACATCCACATTCCACATCTATATTCAGTAACGAAGTTTGGCTAATTGTAGGACATAATAATAGAATAGACTGACATTGAGTTGATTGAGTCAAAGTCACAACCTTGTGAAAATCACGTAAAGAACGAGTGAATGATTTAGTTCGTTAAAAAGCGTTAAAGGTCATATACATAGATACATATGTACATTATGTTTAGTATGGATGTATTTAATACGGATCTTGTATCAACTATTGACTATTAACATAAAACAATAAGATACACAAATATTTACAGTAGTAGAAAAATCAGCATATTCGAATACTATTGTGTCAAGTTCAGTAAGATGGAGAAATCCATTTCAACAAGACAAGTTTATATTGAGGGGTAAACACAGACTTTTTTGTACCTTGATCGATGGAAAGTGTAACTGGTGGTGGAGCCAGGTGAGCATTACCATAATGCCTAGCTCTAGGTCCAAACCTTGCCCTGGCAAAAATTTGTAATACCAAGCAGATCAACAGGCACAGTAAAGTCATTCCTGCTCCAATGAGTATCAATGTGGTCAGATCGTTGTTGAGCATCTGCGCCTCTGTTAAGTACAAAATTCGATATAAGTGCATTAACTGGTTATAAAGTTTCATGTAGTGGAACTTACACACAATACTTGAGGTTCTTGGGAGTTGTGTAAGTTTCGTTTTTACATCACATCAATATCGAAGTTATGTACCTGGCACACATCTAGGCATTCCGATGTTTTTATCGTGTACTTGATGGTAGGTTTTCTTGCACTCACAGATGGCTTTGAGTTTAATACCCTGAACACAAAGTGAGTTGGCAATCTCCTTTAAGGCACGCCTCATCTGCAAGACACTCCTCGCCCAGTATGACCGCTGTAATTAAGGAAAATATATATAGGTACATTAGCTACATCACTTAAAATCGTAATTCAATCGACAGCTATGCATAATACAAGTTAAACGCTTCTTGTGTTTCAACTCTGCAACGATAGTAATGAACCCTTATACAATTAGTATCCAAATCTCAGTTTATCATAGCTTTTTCCAGTGTCTTAGATTTTCGTTCAGAATCAAGTGGTAAAAGTATAGTAGCACCCCACAATCAAGGAGAAATCCGAGTTGTCTACATGAAATAATTATAGCCACAGCCTCTGCCTCTAAGCTATAGTGGCAAGGAATTTCCTTTAAAAACTTTCCTCGTATAAACGTAACCCAATGCATTGAGCTTCTTTGTAAACATGGGATAGACGATGGAAGCTACAAAGTTTTTTCTTCTTCTCACGTTGTTCAACTCAAGTGGCTGAGTGAGTGAAAGTTTAAAAAGCATACCACGTCCAGTTGCTAGTTGTGCAAGGAGCCTCGAGGGAATTGAAATAAAGTTTTAGGGATCGTGACTTTGTATTACAACGTCGCTCACAAGCACTTAATGTTTTTCTCAGAATGATTGCCAGTTCACGTTGTTAAAAACGAGTAAGTTGGTCAGTTCTGTGGTATTAACGTGTCAACATGTAAACAGAACAGAAAAAAATGGTTAAAGTTTAGAAAATGTAGAATATTCTGGTGTGGTAATGACACACGTCTCTCCATGCACGTTAGCATAGCTGTAGTTCTGAAGTAGGGACTCGATTTGAATATTCATACTTTACTTTAAGCACAACCCAACATTTAATAAAAATATAATGGGGAAGAGGAACCTCACATTTATAACCCTACTAGTTTATGCAATGTTAACACTGAAACTTCGTGCAAAAGCCTTTTGTCGTGTCCATTTATGGTCAAAGAGTCAAAGAACGGGTTTTTATCGTACAAAGAGCATCAACCGCGTCCTAGGACCTTGTAGCATGTTTGAAACCTTACGATTGAGCATTCCATTCATGAAGTTAGGTATTGCAGTAGAGTGTCCTTACATGTGTACGTGCGTATGTATGTGGCTCTAAATAATGTATTACCGCAGAGATTGACCTCGTATATTACTTTACTATAAAGCATCGATGCATAGTAAATCTATAAAGTACACGTAAAATCTCTGCCTTACTTTGATGCTACATTTTGCCTGGCTGGATAAAGCTGGATCACTTCATTTAGCCACACCATTTCAAACGACAGTCTGGTTTGTGGTTACCACCTGGCAGAGTCAAGGTTTGATTGCCAAAGCAAAGTGATTTTTTTTCAGAGCTTTTAAAACCCTCAAGCTTTCGCGATCCTAAATGTATCCAGTAGGTAGATAGATGTATGCGCGTATGGTGCAATGGAGGCATGCAGGATTCCGTTTCATCTAACATTTGCGTATCCGTAGCGTTCAAACATATTTAGTCGACGGCTTTTGAACCTCATTCCAATTTCTCTTCATGTCATCAGCATGCCATGCCGTTCACTATTCACAGGTCAGAAAACGACAAGCGATACTTTGTGTGAAGCAAACGGACAACTTTAGAACGGAAATGAAATTCAGAGTTAACCAGCTTTTTGGTAAACTCTAGATTTTTCTCTTACCGAACTCGATAATGAATTAAGTGAACTTTGTTTGTTTCTAATGCGGTTTTTCCTACAGCATAACATGACTCTGCAGTACAAGAATGCTTGATGAAATGTACAATGTAATATCAGTACTGCCTCCTAAATCTTGGTAGCTTGGCATTGACACTAGCAAGCACATTAAACGCAAGCCTAAGAGCTTTACATTGATTCCAGATCCGCCATTCCAACTTCTAATTTATATTATGTTAGGACTGAAAAAGAAATTATTTTGGCAGAAAATCGAACTCTACCCTTTCCAATATGAAAACCAATAATTCAAGCAGGCGTTTCTACTTGGTTTCTACTTTCCATCATCAATAATCCTTCATTCCTTCCACCCACATCCACTTTTGGGGAGGATTATTAAATCTCATTTCTTTTTACCCCCTACGTACTAAAAAGTGATGAAATGAACCATATGGTGATGGATTGAAGACCCTAAATCTTCTCTATTACTCCTTCCAGTCTCGACTGATTGCATTTTTACAACTTTCTTCCATTTGTATTAGCACAGCTAGGGCTACATTGCCATCACACCACAGTAGAATCAATATAGACTTTTCCTAAAAGAGATGAATGTATTCGAGAGAAAGTTTATGTGTATAAATCGATGACATAATGTCCTACACAGTAAGAAGATATTCTGATTTTGTCTCCTTACAAAAGCCATATATATATATTATGTATGTGCACGCATTCAGTCAGCCTTTTGACGCTCTCATGACTATTTATATACATTTCTTCGCATTACTTAAAATGTATCAAAAATCCTATTTATGCTACCAGTTACTCTACCCTTCTCAGAAACGTACAACATCATTTCTTAGGATAGCAAGAAAGAAAATCAATAAAGTTAAGCCTTATACTATCCTATTACATCATACATATATCACTATACGCGAAGATACGTACACTCATGCAAAAGATCCATCTCCGTTGAAATAGTACGTATTATCTGTCTCACTGTCACTGCAACTAATAGGCATTTTATTGAAATAAGTTCACACATAAGGTCTTCCGATATGAAAGTCATGTTAGATGTTGGATTTACTAAAAGTATTAGGAATTTTGGAAGTTTATTAAACCCAAATGGAGTTTGCAAGTCGGATAAAATTTTATCGTCTCACTTTTACTTAAAACAAACTTAAATAAATCTATATCCCTTACGATTAGTGGTATTTAATAAGTAGTGGAATTAAATAATTTAGCAGTTACGGTTCCTGATGAAAAATCATAAAGTAAAAGTTCGTTATTAATATTAAGCCACTTTCGGGGTTTCATATAATTATTTTAATCTTACTACTTTTATCTAGCCGCAATTCGCATACCTCTGACACTATTTCGATTTCGTATTTTGTATACGTATCTAGAATACTTAACCTAACTCTTATAGAGGAGTCACATCCAACACCTGGCATTGTTGCAAATGTGACATAGTGATACTTGTATTCAGGATGATTTAACCATGAACAATGAAACAATGAAATTATATACGTTTTGTCAACTGGGTCTCCTAAAGCAAGAATACCACATTGCTGTTGGAGAAAGTCCCAAAGGAAGTATTGATAAGAGTAGCAAAGGACAGACGTGATGCATATTACCCCCAGAGAAACAAATCATGTTAAAACTGTTGAATGAAATAAATAAAGAAAAATACAATATTTGCATTTATTTATTTCTCTGAATGACAAATAACTCGAATCGCTCTCCGAAAAAATGTTTATCGAAATATTAGAACGGCTTTCTTCCCAAGGGAAAATATAAACGAAGCCATAAATTGTTTATGGGACATAGACATAACACATTACAGTATTTTCGCTGTTAGTAAGAGATTCCTAGCTACCTCACTATACACTAGTTGCGTTTGTAAGAACTATACTTAAGAAATATACTTAGTTTCAAAACATTCAAACAGAATACAGTTTTACATATATCTCATTCACGTTCGTTGCAGTTGCATTGGCTTCTTGTGAATATTGTAGTAGGAGACAAAAAGTGAAAGTAGATTTTTGCTTCAGTGCTGCGTAGAATTTATTCATCATCAAATGATATGCATATGATATGATATGCATGGTTGGTATACTCTGGATGCGAATGTATCAATGCATGTGTCGAACAAATGACAAAACTGATAAACGTGAAATGATTCTGAACTAGTCAGCTTGTGCTGTATGTTGTGAGTTTTGTAAATATAGTAAATACGTAGACATTACTAGACATCTATTCTTATATATTGCCAGGATTAGGTATAGAGCCAAAAACAATGCTTTTCTCTTGTGTAAATGTAAGTGCATCTCATGTTTATTCAATCGATTATCAATGCAAGCGTATAAGTCCGGAGAAAACTTGCGATGGCTCAGTTTGACTACTTGTACTGACACCGTTTACAACTGCACCTTCAGTCGGTTTTATTTCCGCATACTAAAACCCCTATGGATAACGCATTGGATGCCAAAGGGTTAATCTGTCACCAACCCAAACTATCGCTTGTGTTTTAACCGAGATATGCTTATTATTTATTACGTAAAAGCTTAATATTTTTGTAGCAGCTTGGTGTGACTGTATTATTAATAAAAAATTAATAAAAGCTATACGTTGTAATAAAACCCCATATATTAAATATCCATGCTTATATCTCGTATGAATTTCAAATTGCTTTGAATACAAAGCGATTATATTATTGTAATTAAATAAATTTAAAATAGGGATGATGCATTCTAGCATGTGATAAATAAAGGAACACTTTGCATAACCTTATAATGTCGCTTTCTGGCGTATGAAGTAATGTATTGAGTGGTTTTTACAAGTTCCAATGATAAGTCAGATACATTCTGAGATCTACGAATTACATCAATACTTCTTATACTTCCAAAGTTTATAGAGATTCTGAAAATCGTTTCCATTTCACCATTTCAGGCAGAGTCTAGTGTTTAAATGTGGCCATATTACTTTAAAACGATCTCAGAAAGCAATAAAGGAAATCGAATACTATAAACTTCGCTGTACTGCATCTTGTTTTAAATATAAGTAAGTATGTGTTTTTAAATCAATAGTCACAAGATACATAATCATAATATGGTATATGCAATCTTATGTTTCCATTTCACTTGTTTGTTGCGATATATTTTACGACATTCTTTATTTACTTGTGCGACAAAGCGCCATGGCCGTTGCCAAAAACATACAATATCAACAACAATTTTATTATTCAAGGGGCTGGATTGAGTACTTGAAACAAATGATATTGTGTTTTATGGAGTTATTGCTCTCAAAATGTATTTTATATCATCAAAATGAAATGGAATTAGTATGAGTATGAGTATAAAATTGGTTTTATAAGTAGCAAAGGGGCTTGGAAGTTTATTAAATAAAAACTTGGAATATTGGTATTTGATATGATTTTATTGATATTTCAAGATCCACGGACGTTAACTTTGCAAAGAAAGATTTGCTTCCTTCCACGCATGAACAAAACAGAGAGGAAGAGGAAGCTTTTAATAGTGAATACATATACGAGAATATTTCGACTTTTCGGGTATCTCATTAATATGTGATTACTGATTGTAATTACACTAGTAATCGAGTATACATGTGGTAATCTTCATGATGACATTGATGACTCTCAAAAATAGGGAAGACGTCTTGAAATTTGTAATACACTTTCTACTTCCTTTAATAGAAACTTCTTGTAGGCATCACATATAACATAATCAACCCAAATATGAAGTATATGGTATCTTCACCGCTACTCAGAATCCTAAAATTTATCATTTAATCTAATCCAATATAGGTATATGTAGATTTAGTTAGAGATATGAAGAAAATTTTATAAAATATCTAGCCGCATATATGAAACTAGTATAATCAAAACATATAGATAACATAATAGAAGAGCTTTCCCGAAAAAATTGAAACGCTTTTCAAGGCCTGGTACTTCGTGAAAACGCCAGGATC
>JAANSM010004152.1:0-11758 GCA_036850725.1 Orchesella villosa
GACGTGTACACTTAAGTACTTCCAAATCCCCAATAGAAAGAATTGGATGAGGAATAATGAGCCGATGGCACTGCTCCGCACTCGGCTCAAGAATATTGTCTTCCGGGCCAATGGGGCATTCCAACGACATGACAATCCTCTCCCGGAACGGATCAATGGGTGGATTGGTCACCTATATATCAATCCCAACAAGAACGGAAACGGGAGAAAGTTGCATAGAGGTACACGAGTGAGTGTGATGTGATTATTGCATCATCATTGAGTAGAAGAGAAACAAAGGGATCATCACATCATCATCATCATCATCAACAAGAAGTGAGAAGAGACAGAGAGATAGAGAAAAAAAACAAGAACAAAAATAACCATAGATTAGTCAAAAAAATTCATAAATTCTCACAAAAATGGAAACTCATCTTGTACCGGTTGAACTTTAGGTGCATTCATTGGAAGGTGTGTGTGGAGAGAAGAAGAAGTGTAGCTTTTGGTGGGTGGATGTGGATTGGATTGGATTTTCACTTAAATGCCATTGCCATCTCACATGCCATCATGCGACACACTTTTTTCTCTTTCTATCTTGTGTTTTGTCTCCCTGTCTGACAAGAAGGACAACTGATCGACTGACATGACACCATTTTCCTCTCTCACAAAGAAAACCAACCAAAGGATGCACAATTGCTGCTCAATGGTCACACTCCTTCTCCCTACTTTACTTTGGAACTGTGACGTGACGTGAGAGACAAGTGTGTGGAGGAGACACCCCTTGGGTCATCATCGTTTTTTCCATTCCACATTTTCGTTCTCATCATCTGATATATAGATCACATATACACCACCACCATTGTAATTTAAATCATATCCTTCACAAATCATTTTTCCTCATCAAAATCCAATATATATTTATGCATTTTTTTCTATATGAATGAATGAATGAGATAGAAGAAGATAAGTGAATACATGTTTCTTTAACCCCTGACACCAGAGAGAGCGGCCTGGCCTGTTATTTTGCATGACAATGCCTTCAATCAGGAACAACGAACGAACAACGCAACGACAAGTGTGGAGAGGAAGCACCTTTTCTGACCTTGCATGCGACACCATTGTTTAACCCTACAGGTTTTTTGTAAAGTTATACACACATACCAAAAAAGGTACACACATAACATTCATTTTTTTGCCATGTTGTTTGGACATGACATGACATTTCCATTAAATGTTTTATATAACGTAAAAATGAACAGTATTATGTATTTTTAGCTCACCTGGGCAAAAAGCTGCTTGAAATATTCGTATGGGAGCGGCTGAAAGAGTGACAGGCACGCGAGAGGTGCATCATTTCCCATAGAACCCAAAGCCTCTTTCCTATTAGATTATAAATGGTTTTTTGAGTGGAAAGTTAAAAGGTTAATTTCCTTTGTGAATCTAAATGAAAGTACTTCCGCTTTTCTTTGAAATAATAATATATGAAGAGCTTACTGGTTCTGGATCATGGGAAGCATCAAGAGATTCACCGTCTCGACTGTGTAGCCATACATGCCTAAGCGACGATCTTGAGCGTTTTGATAATCAATCTCTGTAAATTATTTTGAGAAAATGAAAAATCTTCTTTGTAAGAAAGTTTCGTGATAATTTTATAAAAAAAAAGATTAAGATCTTATAAGACATCTTAAGTTCTTACTTGACTCATCATCCACCCCATTGATCTTGATCCCATTGATGCCATTCACCACCCCATTCACCTCCCCATTCTCCACCCCATAAGGAATGGGCCCGGTGTGAGCTCCCCTTAACTCATCCATAGTGACCTGCTCCTGAAGCCACACCTTGTAAGGACGAGAGCGTGCAATGTTCAGCTTTAGCTCCTCATCTTTAATATACAGTTGCTCTTGCGTGTCAACCAAAAGCATTCGACCGGGCTTGAGTCGTCCTTTGTGCAAAATGTTGCTGGGATCCGTATCATAGACACCCACTTCGGATGCCATTATCATCACTTTGTCCTTGGTCACGTAGAATCGAGATGGTCGGAGCCCATTCCTGTTTTGCGGTTACAAATAAGAAAAAAAACACACGTAGGATTAGGCAACCTGATAAGAGAAAACCAAAAGCAATCCACAAGGCAAACAAGAGGGAGAAGAGAAGAGCAATAGCAAAACAATACTTATCTACACGCAAAAATAAAGTGGAAAAGAAAAGACAGATGGGTTTGGATATGACACGTCTCCTCATAATCAGGATGAAAGCTGCTCTCTCCAGACAATGTCAAATGTGATGCAATGTAAGGTAAAAAAGCACTCGAGACTAGTATAAGGACATAAAATGCTATCAACATTTCAACTTTATCTCTAATACTTCACCAACCTGTCCAAAATCGCCCCAATGTAGCGACCATCCGTGAAAGCCAGCAATGCAGGACCATCCCAAGGTTCCATGGCACAAGCTGCCCATCTATAAAAGTCCTTTTTCTCTTGCGACATCATCTTGTCGTTTTGCCAAGCCTCTGGCACCATCGTCATCACGGCCTATAAGTTTTATTTTACGTGCAAAAAAAGAAGGAAAGAGAAAGTGTAATGCAATTGAAGGAAATAATGTTATGGTTAAGGTTGACTGATCCCAATGCTATAATATACTTTTTTTGTGTACTGAATTGAAAGGATGATTATATCGCAACATTTTCTCCTAATGTAATTGAACCGCCAAACCATCAACTACGGAAATAAGTACATTGGATTGTACCTTATCAATTTCAGTCAACATTGCCAATTGTGTAATAATATCGAGGGGGAAATGGCAGAAATAATAATCTTGTTGACTTTCTTATGAAAAAGGAACTATATAGCTTTAGCATTACTCTTTGGATTTGCGCTTTTCTTTCAAATCAATACCAAAAAGTTCTACTGGAAACCCCCATCGTTAAGGTCCGTGTTTAAGTATAAAAGTATAGTATAAAAATAGGATTTTTTTCATTGTGTTATTCCCAGCTCTATTGTAATGTTTCCCCCTTACCTCCGGCAGCTTTCTTCCACCAGCCTGCACAAGAAACTCAAGGACACAATCGCAAGAGCCAGAGTCCGAGAGGTTAGGCTCTACAACCGGATAGAGTCGTTTGAGGTTTGCACCAAAATGCTTATTTTTCATCACACCTTCTCGAGCCTTCATCAAATTGACGTTGCCACGAAGCGTGTTGATTTCACCGTTGTGAGCCAACATGCGAAGCGGTTGAGCTCGCTCCCATGATGGGAATGTGTTTGTGCTGAACCTGAGGTGGGGGAAAATACAATAAAATATAAATGAGAATGGAAAATAACAATAAATATTACCTGCTGACAATAATAAATAAGTTTTTACAAACAATTAAAAGTAATTTAAACACAAAGAAAATCAATTACCGAGTGTGAACCAATGCCAGGTAAGTTTTGAAGTCGGGGCTTCGCAAATCTGGGTAGTAGTTCCATAGCTATATATTTGTAAGCAAAAAAAGATTGGGTTGCAAAAGTTAGGTTTAATTTTTTATATCTCAACGTTTCGCAATTCCAGATTACACAGGTGACAGGCTTCCAACAAATATGTTGATGTTCTCGATGTTTACGTCTAATGTCCAATTATTACAATTTCCTCTTTAATTTAATATACCTGTTCAGATGTCAACTGTCCCTTGTAGACAACCGTGGTGGTTGACAAGGAGCAGATGTAGAACCGAGCTCCAGGTCGAAGAATGGTGTGCGTTGCCCGCTTTCTCAATGCGAAAACCTACAATTACATTATCCAAAATGGTTTACAACTTGATTCAAAACGAAAAACTTGTACGCAGTAATGGTATCAGGAGATCGATTAGGAAATTGGTGAAAGTGACTTATGTATTCTTTATTCGATAAGGAAGGCTTTATACTACGACATTCGGAGCTGAATGGGGCATTTTGCTCTGCTCCTTCCTGAGTAGAAGATAGTCCTCTGTGATTTTTTCAATTGACTTGTAACTTGTAATGCCGTAATACGATTTACTTTTTTCTCTTTCATTCGATGCATTATAGAAAATAGAGCTGTCTTTAGGTTAGTTTAGGTTTTTCTTATAGGAGGCTTTCACCTTTCACTTTTCACTTTCCATTTCAATTTTCTCGTTTCTGTCATCATGCCGCTCATCATTTGTTGAGACGTCTATTTTCGTATTTTTTTTATAGATAGAACCCTTCTCTATTCTCTAGCCCATAAGAGTTTCAAGTTTCGAGTTTCAATTTCTCTTTTTTCAGGGGATTTTCCACTCGTCACATCAAATCATATCGTACATCGTATCATGTTCTCTCTTTTCTCTTAAAAAATGTTGTTTACCTGTCTTGCCAAAGCAGCTAAATCAGCTTGCTCTCCAGTGACGAAAACTTGCCGCATCAAGGGCTCAGATCCTCTAGCAACCTCGCCAATCGATCGGTTATCCGTGGGTACCGTTCGCCAGCATAGCACCTATATATATGTACGTTCAAGTCAAGTTAAAAGAATAGAAAAAAATGTTAAAACTCTATCATTTCATTCCATGTACATGTTTTACTAAGCTATTTTTATCCTTATAAATAGCTAGATTGTAGATATAAGCCTAAAGTATTGCAGCAGTACGACAACAACCAATAGGGAACAACTCAGCTATAAAAATATAGATAAAACACATTTGCATGTCAAAAAATGGAGCAAAAAGGCGAGCTGTATCAGCTATCCGATATGCATAAATAAGACAATAGGATGCACAAACGGAGAGAGAAAAAGTGAAATGCGGAAAACACGACGACAGTTTTTTTGGGTGGACCTCTGTTTCCTTTCTGAAATTCGATAGGAAACATGAAAAAGTACAAAAGTACAACCCGTAACATATACATACAACCATAGTTGATATAAAACAAGGTCGATATGTTATCAAAAGTGGAGTTTCATGTTAATTTTCTATTCAGAAAAAAGTCATGTTCTCCAAAATGACAATTTTTGTGCTATGCATTAATATACACTCATCATTATTCCTATCCCAATCCAGTTTATTTTTACCTAATATCCAAAATCGAATCAGAACCGTAATGATACTAATGGCCCTTGTTATTTTATTATACATGCACTGCTCTCTTTCCTAATTTCATTTCATAATTCGATTTTCTCTCTCTCATAATGATGTTACAAAACAGAGCATATCGGAGCAAACTTTCGGAAAGATGGGAATGAAAAATGAGTCTCCAAATGGGCTATATCATATTACATCACAAGTCACAACTCATGAAAAACTAGCACTTCTCTCCCATTCCCCCCATTTTCCACACTTCCACTTCACTTGCAAATTTTCCATCCCATCCAACTTCACACATAAGAAAAACCGCAATAAAACCAAGAGCTGAAAGTATCTCCATGAAAAAGTGAAAGTAGAGAGATAGCTGAGCCATCATGGATGAATATATAGCACCAACAACCCTCTCTCTTTTGTGAAATGTCACGGTTGCATGAAAATTAATGGCATTTTGTTTAGAAGGTGATAACATCGTTTTAGCTAGTTTCACGCGAAAATTACCATAAACTCTACTCAAAACCGTGATCTTCAACAATACCAAATAATGGTTCTTTGTACTTATGACCTGGATCCGGGATAGAAACCAGAAGAAAATTGTAAAAAAAATTGCGCCTTCCTTTTTAGCACAGAGAGTCTCTTCAACTCTCATCCGTTATCATAATATCATCCTTGTTTTTTGATGGGACAACTCCCTGGGAGAACATGTGAGCTAATGGCTGACTGCATTTGGAATTTGGATGAATATGAACTGGAATGGAAAGAGAAAGTACTTCCCCCCATTTCATTGCATTTCCATCCCATGAATCTCTTCCTGAGACAGGAAAAGCAGACACATTGCACTGCATGCAAATTTCATCATGAACCAAAACCAAAAGCCTATATGGACAACATTTTTGCATAAAGTATTTATCCGGAAAGTGCATAGTTGAAGTTTTTTACTGAGAGACATAACCAACAACCAAACAACTCCCATATGTGCAACTCTTCTCGTAGCAGTTGAAGGTTAAAGTAAAACCGAATGCTGATGAATTTGAATCCTTTATCACATGTAAAATATGTATAGTATTTCATAGTGCTATATATCTATATCCTAGCTCATCAAAATGCTAAAGTAGTCTCCTAAAGTTATTCTTTGGAGCAAACCCTGTGTACCCAAAATGATCTTTTTCCTTCCTCCATCCTCCATTCCAACCCATCTCACCGCCATCTCACTTACAAGCGTAAAGTAACCCATTGAAATCTCATTGGCATTGCATGGCGAATGGAGAATATGAAAGAGGAAAGATTCTTGTTCAGTGGAGATGATGATGATGATGCCTTGTATTCGTGGAGTTTCAGCAGATATTGCAAAAAGGAATAGCAAACTTTGCTGGCATTCTCATTTCTCCTTCTCTCAAGGATTTGGAGAGAGAAAGCAGTTGTGCTGGTTCCTGGTATGGTGGTGGCAGTCGGAGGAGAGTACATTCTTATTCCTACTGCCTACCCAAAACAGAAGCTGAGAAAATTCTCAAGGCACTACTAAAATATACAGATGTAGTATGCTTTCTTCTTCAGCTTGGGCTAGCTCAACTCAAGCCTATGAAAGATGTACACCGTGCCTGTGCTGCTCCTTCTCCATCTCCATTTTTTCCATTTCAACGAGAAGAAAAGGGTTTCCAGACACCGCAGCAACTGTTACCGTGTCGAGTAACCTTTTTTCGTCCTCTATAATATCCTACTTGAGTTTGGAAAAGCATCCAGCAACACAAAACGTTCGAGTTGGAAGTTGGAACTTGCTCTTTTCCATTCTACCTTGGATTTATCCTGGACTTCTCTTTTATGTAAACTTTTCTTAGTTTCCAGACACCGCAACAACTGTTACCGTGTCGAGTAACCTTTTTTCGTCCTCTATAATATCCTACTTGAGTTTGGAAAAGCATCCAGCAACACAAAACGTTCGAGTTGGAAGTTGGAGCTCTTGCTCTTTTCCATTCTACCTTGGATTTATCCTGGACTTTTCTTTTATGTAAACTTTTCTTTGTCTACTTAATTTACTTTGTATCTCTATTCTCCTAATGTTTTTACTCGTTAAGGATAAGGATAGGTTTGTACTATGTGGTTTTGAATCATTTGTGTGTTGCTTAAACATAGAAAATTGAAATTGACCTCAAGACCGCGATCACCAAGCAATTTTCTCTGGCGGGCGGAGGCGGAAGGATAACAAAAACTATTTGCTGCTTTTATTAATGAACGAAATTTCCGCTTCGTTAAAAAACATGAGAAAAAATGTGACTCGGTCAAATTGTTTTGGCTTTTCTTTTAAGTGTTGGAAGACATGCAACCGTTTATATCAGTCACGCGGATATATACATTAAGTACGTGCATGTACAAANAAATGTGACTCGGTCAAATTGTTTTGGCTTTTCTTTTAAGTGTTGGAAGACATGCAACCGTTTATATCAGTCACGCGGATATATACATTAAGTACGTGCATGTACAAACCCTTTTTATAAATCTTTTAGAAGCTTTGCGAATCGAAGTAATCTAAAGCATTTTCGGTTGTTACCCTTTTTCCTCTTGTAATTCCTTCTATTCAATTCATGAAATTAGGCGGAAGTGAAAGTTTTTGTTGGAAAACAGGGAAAAGTGTGAATAAACCTAAATCTCATGCTTTAAAATCCGAATCCTGTAAAATTGTTTCCTGCTGGGAGGATTTTCAATGGAATCTTGGATGTCGTCAAAGAATTGGGGATTGTAGAAAGTAAAAAAAGGCGCAAGAAAAGCTGTTTTACGGCGAAAGGGAAAAGTAATAGCCTTTCTGCTCACGACATCTTTACATTTTATCAACTTACACGGAGAAAAAGAGCCACTTTAAAAGGTATTCAGGATGTCTTTGAAGTTTAAGTGGGTGGAAGTAGGTATTAACTTAGAAAACACGAGCATTTTAACATTTTTAACAGTTTTCAACAAAAAAACTTGAAGATGCTTTTACAATCGCGCATTCGTCATGAGTCATGAAAAACGGGAACAACATCACGTTTTTGTAATGCAATCTGAATCTTATTATACTACTCAAACTCAAGTAGGCCTTAACATAACTACAACCTACAATCCATGCTGTGCTTTTTAGCCGATCTGCTCCTACCCATCTAAAACAGCTTAGTTGTCTGCATTATGCATTGGATACCATTTCAAAAATTTTCAAATGCATTTCAGCACAAAAAAGGAAGCAAGTAAGAAATCGATTAGCATACAAGCATAAAAATGATTAATGATTTACCTTGAGATCACACTCTTTTGCAAGTGCAGCAAATAATCCCTCACTTTCCTCGTGATGGGAACTTGTCCAAGAAGAAGATCCCTGTGGCGTATCGGCCTCGGTCTGGCAGCTCCACATCATGCTGTTCCCTGTCAAGTCAAGTCAAAGGAATAGGAAATGAAAATAGTTATACATAACTCTCGCGTAGATTTATACCCGTGACGTTATGTCAGACTAACTTCTGTGCAATTTCTTTATGGTGACAAATTACTGAGCAAGATTTTATTAAATTCTACAAATTTAGACATCCGAAGCGAAATATAAAATTCTTAGTTTCTCTGCTCTCTGCTCTGCTCCTGAAAGCCCGTATAATTATAAAAGTAACATTTATTTCCAGCACATTGAACATTTTGTTATGCATGGTTTTCCGATGCGAGCTTTAAACCTAGCAGCATGCATTCATAATGGGGGTTGGGTTATGTATATACACGTATATACACGTACCAAACGGATACGTTTTCTAATTGGAAAATGTCTGTGAAGTTCAACTGAGAATTGAGTGAATTCAGAGGGGTTCAAACCAGTTTTAATTAAAAGAAAACAACGGATCTATCGACGAGAAAGCTTTCTCTCTTTACTCTTTATATCCGAGGTGAAACACTTGTAAAGGAAAGTACTATTAGCAAAGTGTTGGAGTTTTCATTCTGTCACAATAAACAATAGCGTCTCATTCATCTCTCAAAGCTCTTAAACATTAATCTAGGCCATGTGAATGTCACATAAGTATGCTAACATCAAGTAAATGACAACATCAAACATAAACAAATATAGATTGTTCCTAGCGTACAATGAAAATACAAAACAATCTACAAATTGAAACTCAAGTGAATAATGGCAAGTTAAGGGCACTTGTCGTACATTTCCCAGCATTTTATATTGCAGTTTATAGGAAACGTAGGAGGTATACTCGCATATTCTTCAAAACAAACACTTCACGCCGGAAAATGATGTGAAATGTGATGTGCTGTATGCTATATGAAGCTATCCCACACCAAACCAGTCAGTATAATTCAGAAACCACTGAGTCTCTTCGGCATTTCCCATACGGACATATAAGTAATTTACTTGCAATCATGCAAAGTATGTTAGGATGTGGTTGTAGTAGTAAAATAATATTTCATTTTAACGTATCACTAATTCTTTCCATTATTCACTTGCTTGCTCGTAGCCTACAGCCTATACAAACCTACCCACAATTCCCACCTGGGACTTGCCTTCATATTATGTTTATAAAGCTATGCTTCACTTTTCTCTTCCTTTCCTATTTTAACAGGTTCAATTAAGCTCTATAATATAATGATATGAAATATGAAGCGGCTTCGGTTTCTCTCCTTTCCACGTCCTTCAACCGTCAGCTCTTTTTATATATACGTAGAACGAAACAGCACTAGCTAGCACGTTAATTTGTTTGTATTCGTTGTGACGCTAACCAAACTAATTTTCCAGTTCTTCCTTCTTTCCTTCTCCAGTCATTCATACATCTTACTTTCACAATTGGCATTTAAAATGCAGAGAAAACTATAATTTGATTCATTACGTAAGCCTATATAGATATATAATAAGGAAATTGCGTGTTTGGATTATGCTAACATTTAAGTAAACTTGGCTCCTGCCTATCTTCCTATACCTACAAGTTGTACAACCCACATTATCACCATCAAATCAACTACCAACATCAACATGAACTACTCTCCATTGAAAAACAACTCATCCATATTTTCTTGAGCTATTATTTCGACTCACTGGATAATACACTGTAAAACTTTTTTCAGCACAACTTTTACTAAATATTATCGACTTCTTGAGATAATGGCAGATGTTTCGAGAGGAAGAGAGTTTGCTTTTTGTTGACGTTGGGTAGTTGGATGTGAAAGCTAGAATTAGAATGGTTTAGAATTTCTCGGGAGAAAGGAAATTATGAAGGAGCAGGAAGGAAAGGAATAAATTGTGGAGGCGGAGGGGAAAAGGGGTAGGATGAAAGAAGGATTGGGAACGGGAGTGTATGCTTAATAATTATGGGTTGTACTGCTGATGAACTCAAGATCTGATATAATATGATAGAAGTATGTCGAAACGAGCTGGAAATCTAACAACTAACAGGTAGAGGGAGATGATGATGAACAGGTTTTGTATGTTAAATACAACTAGAGGCATAGGCGTAAGGTAGGCATAGGGAGGCATAAATCGATTAAAACGAGATCAAATCATGATCTATATCTAGGAATCCAGGTGTGTGGCGTTATATGTACGGTTTCAAGCAAAAAAGATCAGAATTGGGATGGGATGAAGGTACAAAATACGAAATACGAAGCACTTACTTGAGGATCTTCTTGTAGAAGTCATGAGGAATGGCAGACATTACACCGGCACCATCACCGGTATCATTATCACAGCCACATGCCCCTCTGTGAATCATATCGGGATGCCAACGTCTCGGCATCTCGGAGTATCTGAAAGAGTGGTCAAAAAAGGGGAATGAATATTACTCTAAAAGAAAAATACATGACGTAACTGAGCAGCTCATAAAGTTTTTAAGTGTTTTGTTCAGTATAAAAAGGATTTTTTGCCTTAATTAGCAAGCATTGTGACTTATTATGCCATCTTAAAATTCTTTCATAAGACCAACAGCAGCACAATTAACAGTCAATGACTTTTCTTGGAATACATTTTCATATAAAAAATGTGGAACTTCAGTCGTCTCTTGTCTCATATTACCAAACCAAACGAGCTTATTATATAAGCACGAGTTAGTTGCTTTAAGAAACTTCATTTCATAAATTAGGACATTATCCTGAAGTTTGGAGTAGGCTTAAGTATATTGCTCCATTTTGCGGTTTATTGATACAAAGGCTAATATGCTTATTCATAACATCATACATTAGGTTAGGCACCATTGCAAATTATGACATTCCAGACAAATTGGCCTGGCTCACTGGCTGTTTCTGAAACACGAATAATCTCAACATTTTCAACCATCAAAGTCACAAGATTGAAGATTTAAGCAATATGAGCATGGAATTTCATAATGCTCTTTCGTTGTTCTTTTAGGTTAGCTTAAGATTACACCAGTTCTTTTATGGTTTACGAAACTTTATGGAAGTTTCGTGCTTTTATTACACAAATAACAAATGCAATAACTTCAAAGTGAAGTATGCGCTATATTAATATTAGAAGCAATAAAAGTGAGCGTGATAATTGCCGTCATATTTGCTTAGAGTACCTAAATGTATCACATTGTTCACATTCATAAAATGATTTTTTGGAAGTGACTAAGCTCACTGCAATATAATGTTTTTATAACTTGACTAAAACAATAGAAAAATATACGTAGTAAATCTGAATCTGAACCACCCAGATTTTCATGAAAAATGAGCATCCATAACCAATAATAACAAACCGTTAACCGTTCATCCACATCCTAAAATATAATC
>JAANSM010004153.1:0-11757 GCA_036850725.1 Orchesella villosa
ATTTTTCACTAAAGAAAAAAGCGCTCGTGTATGTTTACAGTAAATGAAAAGAAAAATGAATGAAATTTCATTGAATTTATGATAAAAAATACCAAAATTATGTATTTGTTTTCCATATCTCTTGTTCCACAAAACCACAAAGAAAAACAACGGTTGTTATTGTCGAAAACAAGGAAAATGTGTGTTTATTTCTCTCTCTTGACTCAACGTTAATTGGATTGTCTATTGATTAAGTATATTTATAGCACTTATTAGGGTACAAGTATGTTTATGGGGAATATAAGTACTTGTAAATACCAAATGGTAAATGAATAATCATATCCTGTTGCTGATCAATTTCCCTTCATTCTGCGAATTTTACGATGCTGGTGACTCTGCCTTGTGGTATTAATGAGATTGTTGAGTTCGACTTCGGATTCTCAGTGGAATATAAAGATAGAAAGACCTGGGCCATACCAAACCTAAGTGTTGAATGAAAAACAACTAATCTCTCGCAATAAGTACGTATTTCCTCTTTCTCATTTTTACCGTTCCACTTTTCAACAACTTCTTTTTTATCAATGAACAACTGCATCAACCTTAATATTTTCAGTGGTTGTATAGGTTGTAGAGTTGTTGTGGTGTACAGACAACTTAAAATCATGAAATGATGATGATCATCAGTACCACAGTACCACAACTACTTCTCTACTATTTAGCGGCAGTGCTGCTTTATCATCATTATTATCATGTTTCATATTCGGCAGGCAGACGTAACCTCTTCTTCCCTTACATCTCACATCACATTCCACTATGATGACGGCTCGTAAAATGTTTAAAAAAATCATGAATGACTTGAGCTTCGTTAATGTGTAGGAATGAATGAGCTCAGTTGTACAAAACGGAGTGAGTATGGGGTGAGTGAGTATAATAATGAATAAGATTAGCATTATCATTTAGAATGAAAAGCAGGTGTAATGTGTGTTTAAGCACAACAAATATACAGCGAAAGCTGAAGCAAAAAGAGATAACGATGTACAAGCCTAAAGGATATTACATTACGATTTGGAAAGGCCGACACCACGATTGCCACCAGTGCATGCATAAGCATCATCATATATGCCATCATCAGAAGCACGTCACGTCATATCAACATCAGCTATGTGAACATGACAGTACTACGCACTTAAGTTCTTGGTTATCTAAGCAGAGTAAACAGTGCTTTCAGGTTAACTTTAAAGACTAACCATGCCATCTCTCATCGGATATAGTATTTACTGAAGAATTTTGATATGTCTGAGGTGTTCAGACCAGAACAGCTCTCAAGCTCAGTACATTATCCTTGTGGAAGGGAGAGTGTTCTTTGCGCCCCGCACGGCTCGTCACTGTGAGGAAGGAAATTTTATTGCGCTTCGTGCTACCTCGAGTACAGTTTCTCTCTCTTTCTGATTCTCTCTTTGGCACGTTCTTATGTTTAGAGATGGAATTGGAACCGGTGTCCGGTTAGTATTACTCTCTCCGGGGAAATTCGTAGGATATTAGGTGGAATAGGTGAAAGCTTTCACCCGAATATGCAGACTATGGGGTTTTCGGGGACGGGAAGCAGAATTAGTGGTTTGTGCCTTACAATGGAACATGTTTTTATTATAAGAAACTTTTCGAACCCAAATTTTGAAAGGTTATTTGATTTAAAATGAGAATAGTTGTTTTGTATTAAAATTTTGGATATGCATGTTTTCTGTGCGAAGGCAGGTCATCGCTCGTACAACAAGAACGTTTCAATTAAGCAGCTGCAAAGCCATTTCGCTATAGGCTGTTTGTAAAACAATGTTTGTGGTGAAATACTCTGAAAAAACCAACTTCCTGGCTTGCCCAATTTTCCATCATTATCTATTGACTGCATTTTTAAAGATTGAATGCAAAATTATGTTCCGACACAGCAGGAAGTAAGATGCTGATGATGATTAAAAAACGATTCCATTTCAAGGTCTTTAGCGAATTCCACTCATATTTTGCTTCATTATCATAATGTAAACTATGCACATCCCTGACTGACTGCTTTGCCGGAAGTGGTACTAAACGTATCAATGTTTGTATGCAATATTATGTTACTCAAATGCAGAACAATTGCTAAAGGCGTTCCTTGTCTGAATGAAATGTCTTTTTTTCAAAAGAATTACATTCGTCTACTAATCCCTTCCCTTTTACTATGAATTGTATTTGCAGACATCTGTGTATTAGCCTTACCAGCCAAGTGTATAATAGCAAAATTAGCTGGGTAAACAAGCATTATATACACATCATGTAGCAGACAGCATACTATTATGAATGTCTAAAAAATTATTGATAATTGCATACCATCATCACGCAAAATTATAAAAAAATGCGCAGTATAAAAAGAATGACTAATGGATTCCTCCCCAAGATGTAATTTACTTTCAATGTTTCATATCCTTCGATGTAATATGTGCTTTCAAAGTTTAAAACAAACTCAATTCTTTGCAGAAAAGTTATGTAGTCATTCAATGCAAAAATGGAATATGGGATGGGGCATGTATGAATTATGTTTTTGAACTGATTGTGAATGGGTTTAAATCAAACAAAGCACGAAGCTTGGATGACATAATGGCTCTAGCTCCACGGCAGACTGCATCTTACTCAAACCCATCCAACTCGTTCAGATTTCCTTTTGTTCATATTCTTCAGCCTTCGTAGGGACGATGATTTTGCTGATACTACTAGGTATATATACTTATGTATTGCTCTTTAAAAATTACACAAGAAGAACTTATACCTTTGCATTGTTTCTTGCGTTTCGTTACGTATTTTTTGTTACATTACACATTCTTGGACACGGACGAGGTTGAGGCTAGAGGCATGGAATCACACACAGGTAAAACATAAGCAGATATAAAAAAAAGAGACGAGGATATACATCATCATCATTTCTTTTTGTGCATCTTATGTATGTATATGTAAATCTTACAAAACAGGTAGTAACACAAAAAAAATCCTTACTTTACAATGCTCAAAGCACCATAACACAAACTTTTATGCAATGGGTATTTTACACCATTGACAATAGCGAATAAGCAACATACAACCGCATGCATTTTGATTCTCTCTATATAATATACATGAAAATGAAATACCCAACAATGAATTTCAACAGGTAGCAAGTGTAATATCGCAAGAACTCCATATTATGCATGTTAATCACAGCCGCAGTTAGTAATCTCTAGGCAGCTGGTTGGTGGTGGTTGATGGTGTTGTGTGGGCACTTGCACTGGGCACACGACATTGCATTGCACCACTTGCTACGTATTCATTAAGACGAGCATAATGTGTACCTCTTCTGTTATCATTATAATTTGTTAGAAAAATAAATAAATGAGAGGTTGTAAACGCACTTGCACTATTTCTACGAACTCTGCTCTATAATATATTTATTGTTGGTATTCGTAGTATATCATCCGATGCGATGATGAGAGAACTTTAGTAGCCTTATATATTTGCTCATTGTTGGAGTTGGAGGAGTCATCCATTTCATTGCTTGACTTCAAGTTGAAGTGCATCAAGTTATCATTATCAAGTGTAGCAATCTATTGGATTGTTCAATGTTTGTGTATCAAGAATCGCTTTATAGCTTTATAATTGATACATCGTCTTCAACATCTCCACTTACGACATTGTCCATTTGGCATTGGAATGTTGGCAAAAACTTTATCGATGCCTTGTAACTTTGTTGTGTAGTATAGTAAAAACTAGTTGATCTATATAGATTTGAAGAAATATCATGTGGGTTTTGGTTTTGTGTTTGATTCTTTTGTCTGATTGCGATAACCAAATACAAATCAAAGCTACTAAAAAGTGATGTCCAATAACGTTCAGTTTTTGTAGCTCAGGGCTTAAAATATTTTTCATAAGAATTCTCTCAATTCTCAACTCACTGCCAGTGATATATACGCACTTTTTTGCCGCTGCATATAAGTACTACGTATGCAAGCAAGTCAAGGAAGGGTGTCCTCGTGCAAGCAAGAGAGGATTGCAAAAAAGGCGATTTTTGTGTCTTTTTCCATCCCACACACCTATTCATTTCTAAACGACTTTTGTACTCAAGTTAGTTTATTGGTTAGCTTAACTAAATGCTATTTCGTCGTCGTGTGTAGCAGTGACTGTTGAATGAATATCAAAATTTATGTTTTGCAAACGTAACACATCTCCATAAATAGACTTGCTAAGAGTACGTATGTACCTACATAATATGCACAGGACGCAACAAGGAATGTGCATGCAGAGAATTGAAATAAACACCTACATCTCATAGTCCATCACCAACATCTTTTTTTTTGCATCGCAGTCATTATCATCAGCATCTTGGAGGACAGTGATTAAGGAAAAAAGTGAAAGTGAGACGATCAATCCTTTTTTAAATTCAAGAGTGGATCAGCATTCATGTTTGAGAATAGGAATATTTGGACAGTGTGCAGGAAAGAAGCTGTGAGTTTGTGAGTGCTGTGCAAATATCAAAAGGTGGACACACCAAAGAGTTTGTATTACATAAAGCGCTAATGTGAATTAGCATAACTAATATGCATCTATGTCACCAGAAAACTTTTGTTTCATTTCATGGTGTATCATAAGATATAGTCACAACACAGCATTAAATGTGCTCACTTAAACGGCTAATCAAAAGCCAATGCCAATTATACACCTTTTTTTATTACTGTGCATGCTATATGGTAGACTATACGCTGATTGAAAATTGAATTGCTAAATTTGCATATAGCAATTTCGCATTATTAGAATCCTTTACGATTTCAGTTTTAATTTGATCACGAAGTGGTTCAGTAATACTTTAGCATACTGCTCTACACCGGGTAGACTTGGATTGTGATTGTTGCCTTTGGGTTACTATAATATTTTACTACAGTATATCCCGTTCTCGAATCCTGGCGTTTTCTAATGAATTTGCATATGTAACGTATTGCATAGTCGTAAAAACAGGTGTGAGAACAAGAACAAGTGCGCTTCTCGTAATAAAAAGTAAGAAAAAAACGAAGAATATACTGTTTGAACTGCAAAACATTTAAAGCCTAAGCCGTTCCGCATACTTTACCTTTCGTTACCAAATCAAATTACCACGTTTTGTGCTGTGGCTCTTCGGCTCTGTGGCTGTCGCTTGATTCTCAACCGGTGATAAGTACAAATCAAATTAAGATTTTAGTGGTTCTTACGAGTGTGGTTGTTAAAACGAAGTCTAATTTATGGATGATATACGTGTGTAGTAAAATATCTCTGAGAGAAATTGTTCACCACAGGCGTGAATGCAGAGAGAGATTCCTATCTTATACTACAGACCAGAGGGAAACTGATTTTTTTACGCAACATTAATTCACAACTTGATGCATGCCTTACTTACGAGAAAAGAGTACCTGGTGACTGGTGATGACAGAATTCGAACATGGGCGCTTTGTGCTTAAACTCCTATTATTGCCCATTTAAATTTTATGTGTGAGCTGAAATCAGATACCGAAAGAAAACTAGAATTTATATAACCTACAAAAAAAGAACCATGGTACGGGCTTCGCAAAAGATCCTGCTCTCCACCACCTACTCACTATCAGTTTACGTCTAGCTGAACGAGAATATAAACCAAACGAGCTCTGATTTCATACAACAAATAACAACAACAACAACCGGATTCAAATATTCATAAATTTTGATACCATCAATTATCAGACAGAACCACTTTGTTAGCTTTTCATCATCAGCAGAATTGTAAAATGTCTCGAAAATTGTTAAAGTTTTTGATCCTCTTCGACAATCCAAGTCTGCTCTACTTTCCCGGACAGTTTCTAACGGGAAGAGTTCTTGTGGAGTTGGAAGATGACACGCCTGTACTTGGTAAGAAGACATTTTAACTTCAAGAATCAAATTAAGCATTGCAATTTTCTTAGGTCTGTATTGTAACTTGGAGTGTGATACAATAAGTATGAGAAGAACGGCTTCATACACCCTGCGACATTCATTTCCTCATTGTTTTGCTCCTTCTCCTTTTGCATGTTGTGAACTGAAGCGTTACGGTTTTTAACAGTCAAATTCCGGAATCATATTTATAAAAGTAACGGGCGCCATTTCAATCGTGAGAACCTCAGGGTTTATGCTATATATATATATTCTATATAAGTAATATTAAAACCGTTAAACCCTAATGGTATAAGTAGAATTTGCTATTATAAAAATGTCTAAACACTATCTGAATTCCTGAAACCTTTGTGATTGTGTGCGCTTGCACATAAATTATACGCGTACCTAAGAAATTATGTGCATTGTGCATATACATAGGTGTGTGTCGGACTACAGACACAGAGCTGCTTATATAAACAGGAGATGGAATGCAGTTAGGCATGTAATATAACGTATCCAATGTATCCACGTATTAATTCGAATGCAACAAATATGAATAATTTGCTACTGCAATACAAACACGCACCAAACGAATTACGGAAACTTGAAATGACTGTAAACTTCCTTTTCTCTTTTGATTTTCGAAACAAGGAGTCTTCTTTCAGTTTGATTCAGCGCAGTTCATGATTGTATTTTATTTCATAACTACAGTTATACTTGTGTTCCTAAACCATGCAGTCAATTAGACTGTGCTCAACAACAAAATATTTGACGTAGCATTACATTAGCATGTCACGTCATGTCAAAAAACAAAGTAGATTCATTAGTAAAATGAACAGGGAGTCTGTTATAGACATTCAAACTCATAACAAAAGCAGTAAGTTGAGAAACAGCAATGAAGAGACTTCTTGTTATAAGCAAGAACAAAAACACAGTAGGCGTGTAGCGTATGTATTCTGTCGAAACATCAACATGTATGTTTGTGTACACATACTAATTGAGTGCGTGGGAGTTTGTATGCTAATTCCTGACTAACCCATTCCAGTGCCCTTCATTTCATTTCTGTTCAATCAAACGTTGTTTAGCCAGTCATTTTAATAGGATATAAATTCTGTAAGCCAAGCCAAGCAAGCAATAAATCGTTTTGTTGATAGAACTGTAGAATCTAACAACTTTTAATTATCCTTGATAGTAAATAGGAGTATAAGGTCTTGCGTACCGATTTTCGTCTTTTTTTTACCCGGAAGTGTTTTATAGAAAAAAATACATATGGTATGCTGCAAGATTGGATAACGCAAATTGGAATGAGATGATGTATGTATAAAACATTTTTGATGACTGAAAAATGTATGATGAGCTCATCAACTAATGATTGCGATTAGGATTCTGTTCTGTTTTGTTTACGTTCATGATGAATTGAGCTAAGCTCTTTTAAGAGATATGATACAGTTATTGCTATATATTTTCTAAACTTACAGCAACATTTATATTGTAGAATCTCTGCAAGATAAATAGCGTATAATTATGAGAATATTAGTTCTTCCTATCATGCTAAAAAAAGTGATGTTTTTATTTGCTTCGCCTGAGTTTTGCTATAAAATCAGCTCTGGGAAAATTGTTCTCACTCGGCTTTGCTTGAAGGAACTGAAATTATTGCTGCGATCATTTATTACTACGTGCACGACGTGCAGTAAATCGGGAAGAAAAGAAAATTGTTGATGTACATAAACCAAACCTATAAAAATTTAGACCTCCTTGGAGTAGTATGTGCAAAACTGTATTTTAATGATTCTGTGAAAATTGCAGCACACGCTTTATGATTGCTTGCAGTTGCAGCATCTCTTGCAACGTGCGTTACTGTTATTATAAGGCAATGAGGCGTATCGAGTATCAATATAGCATGAGCCTAATTGTAAATGCTAGGTAAAGACACTTGTTGAAATATATAAAAGATTAGAGGGTATAATAGCACATAATTCTTTAGCAAATGATAGCAATTGAAAGACGCGTGGAAGTACTCAACTTATGAGTATGGGTGCATCAAATGAACCATGGAAAGTGTAAGATTGAGATTAGTTTCAGGAGTTTCAGCCATATCTTTAGTTAAACCTGATTTGAACTACAGTAAAAGGTGATTAGTTTCATAAAGCTATATGTTTCCTGTCATTCTATACATTCTATTCTTATTAAGTAGATATAGATATCAGTAGTCAGAAGGAGTAATCAATGAAGACATGCATATAATTTATAAGTGATAATTAGCTTTATTGTTTCTGATACACGGAAACCGGATGCTAGATTATGAGCATGGTGACAACAACTGATAATGAAAATCATAAATATTTACTAACTACTTTACTAGTTTACGTAGAGTATATCTTTCACAGTAATTTATTATGATAAAGTTTTAGAAAAAATGTACTCCCATCTTAGTGCAAATCATAAATTCACACTCAGCATCAATGGTTTTGATTGATATGTCAAAATGAACCTAATTCACATGGTTTTTGTTTTCTAGGTCTTTACTTGCACATCCTAGGTGAAGGTTGTGTGCGTTTGAGGAGCCGAGGGCAAGAGCGTGTGTATGATAAGGAAAACTACATAGATTTCCGAATGAGGCTACTCGGCGAATCAAGTAAGTTATTTTTTCACTCTCAAATGAATAAAATTGAAAACGGAGACACATTTTTTTCTCTCTGATACGAAAAGGCATTAAAACATTTCCCTGTGTTAACATCGGGTTAAATGTTTTATTAGTTACATACAAGCAGTAGAATTTAAGCCTTATAAGATTCGATGAAAGATGTGTGTTGGATGTTAAACTAATTATTGTAATATAATTTATATGAAAAGGAAATATATTCTGTAAAATCAGGTCAAGGCCCCATCATTCTTAGTCCAGGAATCCACAGTTTTCCATTTAAACTTGGTCTTCCGTTAGGACTTCCTTCGACGTTTCTAGGAAAACATGGCTGGATCCAATATTTTTGTAAAGCAGCTCTAAAAGAACCAAATGGCCTAGTTCATAAAAACCAGCAAGTTTTCATAGTAATGAGTCCAATCGACCTGAACTTGGAACCACCTGTTGTGGCTGTATGTTTCTCATAATAATGTAGCAATTAATATTGATTTCTTATATATCAGAGAATATTAGGCAAGTTTATTATCAATTTGGCTGATATAGGAGTTTGGTATCCGTATGGTGTAAGAATTACTCCATGATAAAAATGCTTGAATTGGAACAATTTTGCTTGTAATACTTTTGAAATGTTGTAATAGAAAATATTCTAATGGGAATTCACTTGGGGAAAATTAACTTTCACCTGAATTGAATCTCCTTACTAATTTTGAGATTGCAGAATAATCTTCGCTAATTTCAATTTTTCTTCTTGTTAATTTCCACAAGAAGAACGTTGAACCTGACCAATGTAAAAAAAATATTTCAAGTCAAATCATTTTGCAATGAATAATAGTTTATGAAAGAATACTTAAATATCACAAATCAGCTGAAATCCGTGAAATCCATTATAAACTTGCATGATGCTTTCCTTTTTTTGTGAAACTACATGAAATGAAACTCTTAACTCATTTCCTGTTTTTTCTGCAGCAACCATTTCATTGCGAAATGGAACATAAGTTGGGGATGCCATGTGCATCATCAGGCACTGTGAAATGTCGCCTACGACTAGGGAAAGGAGGATACAATCCCTGGAGAAAAAATCCACATTTGGGCTTCAGTTACAAATAATAGCCGTGTTGAAATCAAGGCAACAGAGGCAATACTGACAGAAGTAAGAAAGCTTTCATCATGTTACGTTACGTCTTTCAAAAGTTTAAAGCTAGTGAAGTGTTTCACAATGAAATGCACTTTAACTTTCAGACAATTCAATACACAGCCAGGGGGAAAGTTGTTCAGACAGAAAGGCGTGAGTTAACAACCTTGTCAAGAGGCAAGATCAAAAGTGGTCATAAAGATGAATGGATAAACGAGAAGCTGGTCGTCCCACCTTTACCACCCACGAACCTCAGAGGATGTAATTTAATACGGATACAATATGAGTTATTTGTAAGGATCTACAAATATTTAATTTACAACATATTGTATAGAATATGTATGGAGAAATTTTTTTTTGTTTTTCTTATGCGAATTTTTGTTTTTTCCCTCAGTTCATTGTAATTCCAAAGAGTTTCAACAAGAAAATCAAACTTCAAGTTCCCATTCTTATCGCAACTTACCCACTCCGAGGAGAAAACAATACGAACACTGGCTCATTGTCTCGGAGTGGTTCTAAGGAACGCTATCCTACAATATTACCCACCTATCGTCCCACCAGTGAATCTAAATCGGTGAAATGACACCAAAAATCATAGATTTAACTCCTTGCTTTGTGTTATTGTTATTTTTCTACAATCTGAATCATTATGTATATGATATGTGCATCCCATATCCATTCCATTTATGTAGTAACAGTTTTACAGCTATAGTAGCTACTTCTAACCTTGAAACTTTCCTCCTGTCTGATTGTGAGTGCAGAAAAATTTCTTTTTCTATATTTATCTGTCAGAAAGTGCAATAAGTATTCTCATGCTGTTCTATTGCTATCAATAATGATTCATGTATATACACACTCGTATATCTTTGACTTAGAATAACTTTGGATAAAAAGTGTCTTGAGATGAGAGTATCTATAGTGTGACATCACTAACTCTCTGCTAACCCGGCCAGTTTTAACCCACTATACAAATCCAAGATTGGACCAAAAACTGTAAACTATCCCGTTATTTGTTAAAGCACCTAATAATTCTAGTCAGTATAATTTAACCCATTCACCAAACTAAACTTTTGCCTGTTCTGCGTCAATGATAAATATATGAAAATAAGTACACACATTAAGACAACGTGATGATGTCTCATTTTACAACATTGTAAAGTCGTTTTTTAATCAAAATCAAAGTATATTGTAATTGGCAAATATGACGTATATGTTAACTTTATGTGTATGTTTTCTAGACGTACTGTAAAAATTATATAGCGTAAGTATGCAATAGCTTTTAGTTAAGTGACAAAGTGACTAATAACTCAAATAAATGTAATAATTTGTCCTTCCCTTACACATTACAAGATGAAGTTCTACCATATATTTTTTATGGCAATGGCAAGTTAAAACGTTTCATTTAATAACAAAGATATGCATGAAACTAAATATTAAGCACACGTTTTGCTAAAAACCAATTTCTTCATCTTATAATTACATTTAGAAACAATGAAAAACAGCGTGTAGCTTAAAACTTTTAAAAAAATATCACGTTTTCTTGAACAAATATATTAATATAAAGTTAATTCAAACTTACGCTAACTATGTGGCATCGGAGGAATATCTAGACAATAAATTAAATCCTGAAGAAGCTGAAACACATTTTAGAATACAATATAGCATGTTTGTTACCGTTTCTCCACAGCTATCTCAAAACTTGCATACATCAATATAAATTATATATATGTGAGTGTACCATTTCAACCATCAATATTTTATATTTCAAACACCCACAAAAATGACATCTGAACAGGATTTAATATTAAAGATATATATCAATGTTTATTATTTACTAACAAATTTCAGCTTAAAATCATTCTACAAATACCATTTTTGCAAACTATGGGTAAAAATTTTAGTGACAGGAAAATCTTCGTGAAAATGTTTGTAATATAAATGTTTCTCACGATTTCTGACTTCCTATATAAATACTTTCCTCGGTGAAAAACTAATAGTAATAGTAAAAGGTTTTATCTGAATCGGAACCGTGCGGAATAGTTTTAGTGTAATTTAATTAATCTTCTTAAACACCCGTACACACGCAAGTTCCTCA
>JAANSM010004154.1:0-11754 GCA_036850725.1 Orchesella villosa
TGACATGGACGCTCATTTTCCAGAATTTATAACGGTAAAAAATGTGAGAAGTAGCATATGTGCCTCTCGTTTTGCAACACATATTGCGAGTAAGTCTTTCATGGTTCTAATATACTTTAACCATATCAGTGTGAGAATTTCCTAAGCTTCTATTTCCGCTCTAGTTTTGGTCATGTCACGGCCATCGGTTCGCTTTATGAAACAAACTACTTTTACTCACTCCTACTTTCCCTTATTACCTTTTCCTTCACTGGTGAGCGAACAAGGTACCAATAACATGATTACACCCTACAATATTATCCTGAATGTCGTTTGCATGCATTCATTTTCTTATAGTAACTTCGACGAAATACAAAATTGCTTTTTGATTCCGAGAATCCTTACCTTAACGAAGAAGAAATCGAAGCTTTAAAATTAAAATCGTATAGGCACATATCACGCAATAGTGTAGTAGAAAACTCAAATGATTTTGAAACTTTTACATTTCTTCTCATTTGCTTAACAAGTGTCCTTAACCCTGTTTACGACCGCTAAAACACTTTTAGAACGTAGAAAGAACATGGGTTATTTCATATTGTTTTAGTTCCTTCCTTATTAAAAATGGATGAACGGAGAGCAAAGACATTTGGCACATACTTATATTCAACAAAATTCAATTCAACTACTGCAGTTGCTTAAAGGGAAATGTTACATGTCAATGCTCCTCCGCCCTACTCCACTCGACATGAGCCTTGATGAAGCCCAAGTAGCCTCGACTACCGGAACCACAAATTAAGGAAACGCTCAGTGAGCCTAGGACTTCATTTCCTTGAAGAAAGTTCTACGATGTAGCTATAAGAACGGGCAGTCAGCACAGGAATCCATATATTCCCTTCCTACACACACCATTGAGAAAGAGCTGTGAGATGTGAGAAGCACTCACAACGTACATTGAATTACCTACTTTTATTAAGGAAATCCTTCAACTCAACTGTTGTGAATCAAGAGAAATCAACGAATAGCTACGGAATGCAGTATGCAGTGTAGCTTTGGAGTATGCGGTGTTGCCTAAAATTAAATGCAAGTATATAGTTTTTGGCATGACATCAAGCCCACCACCACCATACGTCACAAGTGAACAGCAAATTGGCCATCGGTCATAAATTACTTTAGACGCTTTGGGAGCTATATCCCCTTACGTTTCTTTTAGTGTTTGTGGCTGGCTGCAATGACTTTTCATATGGAGGTTCACATGGAGTGTAGAACATATACGGCGTACTGACATTGCATGCTATATATTCCAATGTTACGTCAGAGGAAAACAAATAGACAGCCACACAGCAGTGGTCTCTTGTAGTTGCAGACAAGTTGTATGGAAACAGTTGCTAAATCTATTTCCATTTGTTTACGCACGGTACATGCTGTGTGACAAGATAATTGGCAGAGAACGATTGCTTGCATCAGTTAAAATAAAAAATACTTTCTCCTGTCTACCATGTTTATATTTATTTATATGTGTGGGTAGCAAGAGCTGCTGATGGAGAATGTACTACAACTTGTAGTAAAACTTGAGTTTACAGTAGTCGCCCTTCACCGTGTTGGCAATCAAGTTTCACTGCGGATCTGCAAGTGGATGGTTTATTGACATTGACTTGTCTCTAGCAGTTGCTTATGATGATGATGATGATATGCTGCTGCAGGCTGAAAATTACGTATCTCTTATGGTAGGTTGCTACTTTCACGTGAGCATGACCTGACCAATGCGTAAAGACTTTCATCTTTTGATTTTAATCAAAATCATTTGCAAATTTAATTAAATAACATCACGCAACATCGTGAAAGGCTTTGGTGAAACGCCAAGACTAACAACATGGAGAGAAATTTTGTGGAAACTTTTGATGAATATTGCGGGCTCATATATATAATATGTATGCTGTGAGTGTACCTCCTTATTTATTATTATGCGTGCAAGTATTATAGAACGCGATTCCATAACCTAAAAGTTATTTGAATTACATGCAAATCAAGTCTTCGCACGTGTTGCAGGTGGTTGTAGACCCACCGTTGCTTGCATCATGTGTTATATGTGCTGATATACTTCAATTTGTAGCATACTTGTATTTACCATCACCACCATTTTCTCTTCTCCACTTGTCTCAATTTGCCCATAAGCATATGATATTAATACATGCACATACAGGACAGAAGATGCATACTGCCTGTGGCCTGTGGAGATGTCATAACTTTCATCTTTACGCACTACCACAAAATCGACAATTTTATTTCTGTGTTGCACTTCTGATACGAATGTATATATAGTATGTAAACATCACTAGTTTATTGTTTGACTACTTTGAGCTAGCACAGCATCTTTCAAGTCTTCCTTCCATGCCAAGATAGCTGAAGCACTAAGAATATATTAAAGAAAGAACTTGGCAATGTAATATCTATGCCGATCCTCTATATAATGCAACATATATAGTAGTTATTTACGAGAATTACTCGTAGTAGTTGGCGAATTCCTGAGGTTTCCTTCTCAGTACAATATTGAATGAAACACTGGAAACAGAATGTAACGGCAGGGGTTACACATTTGCAAGACATGTATATTATTATATGCTGTATTGTTTCTCGCCTGTAACTCTTGTTCTTTCCTACAAAAATGTGCACAGTCTGCTTCCACGTCTGGCTTGTCTCCTATTAGGAATTCAGATCTTGTACATTTTTCTCGAAACCTGTAAAGTAGCAAAAGCAGAAAGTGGCTTGGAAAAGTTAAAGTTGCAATGCTAATGACATGATGATAAAGTTTTTAGGGAGTTGGGGAAAAGGAGAATGAAAGGGAAAGTGTGAGTGAGTGAGTATTGTGTACACAGTACACACAGGCACCAAATTCTTGCTCAAATTTTGCTTTAGTGATGCTTTGTGGGAAAGACAATCTTGGAAAGAGAAAAGTATTCTTGTGTACTTATAGACATCTATATATATGTTGGTGTATATGTGTCCTTGTGAGTGGCATACCTGCCTTTGCTGTATATATATCTCCAGCCTAATGAATTGGTAGGAGCAGCTTGCAGCTCTGTGTTTTGGGAGAAAAGCCTCTATGCTCACCGACTCACCATCATCACCACATCACAATTAGGTTTATATCGGGTAGTGGAAAGTGAGCAAAATTTTCACTTACACTCTTTGACAACGCAATGAAGCAATAAGGTTTATTGTTGTAGGAGTGTATGGCTAACTAAGTACCAGAGTAGTGTGAGAAACAGATCAAGTGTCATGCTGTGAGGATAATTTGGAAAAGGTACTATTATGGACTACAGACATACTTACATAGTTGAATGAAAGAATTTATATGCCTATATATACTTACTCTCTCTGTGTATCTCGCCTAATTTTATGTATGTGTTTATCATTACCATCATATGTATACCACATATATTATGTATGCTTTATAATGTTGATTTTGGGCTTTATATTTCTCTTCAGTGATTGTGAGTTTATTCTGGAATCATTACGGCATAGTGTAGAGAGGAAAAGCTTTGGAGCTTTCGCCTAGTTCATTATACGGGAAGTCGGTTCCCACTTCGTTAATAAAATTTAGCTTCTATAGTTGTAGCATAATTATTAAACTGGAGGGATTCATTTATTTAGTCTTTCGCTTTTCTCTGATGGGCAAATACATTTGCGTAGTTCATTATAGATTAGAAAGAAGCGTTGTCGATGAATGTTAATTCAAATGTAACACGTAGACATACGAGTATTTATATAGAGTATGCATTAATGTTAGTTAGCGATGAGAATAAGAACTTAAATTGATTCTTCGCTACTGATGCTCATTATGATCATACTGCATGTCCGCATTCATGGAAAACTCGCTCTATATAATAATGTCCTTGTTCTACTTGTAAAGTAAATATTTTTGGGCCTTTGCTTTCATTGCCTTTCGCTTATGTGTTTATGGACGGTCTCTTATAATTGGCTTAAAATCGTTTCACAAATGATGTTTCACAATGAAAGTTAACATGTATATATAGACTTAAAGATGTAGGAGATCAAGAAGACTAATATAGTTTATCAATGATACAATAATATGCAGTAATTATGCAACAGAAGAAAATGGCCTCCCGTGCTGAAATAATTTTGATACATGAAAAGCTCAGTCATATGGTAGTGGGCGATGTCCGCATTCATGGAAAACTCGCTCTATATAATAATGTCCTTGTTCTACTTGTAAAGTAAATATTTTTGGGCCTTTGCTTTCATTGCCTTTCGCTTATGTGTTTATGGACAGTCTCTTATAATTGGCTTAAAATCGTTTCACAAATGATAAGTTAACATGTATATATATAGATGTAGGAGATCAAGAAGACTAATATAGTTTATGAATGATACAATAATATGCAGTAATTATGCAACAGAAGAAAATGGCCTCCCGTGCTGAAATAATTTTGATACATGAAAAGCTCAGTCATATGGTAGTGGGCGTTCTTTTTTCATAAATGTAAATTTACTACCTTTTTTTCCTTTCATTCGAAGGTTTCAAAGAAAATGAAAGGGAACCGGGTGAAGGAGAATTGTATTCAGTTATATGATAAGGCTAAAAACGGGTTTCGGGGTTGAAGGAACTTTCATTTCAAGTTTGCAATTTTAAATTTAAGTACGAAAGATCAAAGAAGTTTTTGCTGCTTATTATAGATTCATAATGAAANATGATAAGGCTAAAAACGGGTTTCGGGGTTGAAGGAACTTTCATTTCAAGTTTGCAATTTTAAATTTAAGTACGAAAGATCAAAGAAGTTTTTGCTGCTTATTATAGATTCATAATGAAATGGTAAAAAATCGATGGACAGGAACGTGCAATTCTGCGCTGATATTCTATAGTATATTCATATATTTATAGGGAACAAAAAATGATAGAAGATATCATATTTTGTTTCCCAAATTTTTGGAGACTTGATGTTGGGAAGTTGGATGTTTTAGTGAAATCATAAATAATTTTATAAAGAATATGGCTACTCCCGGCCAACCTTCTTTTGACATTGAAGGTAACATGTAATCGTAATTCGATTGCAACGTATTTACTGAAATGCTTTTGAACGTAAAACTATTATTAAGTATTTGACAAAATTGTGTTACTAGCCCAATTTCGAAAAGATTTATGCTTTGAAAGTACTTTATTTTTTACATCAATAGCCTATATGTTTCATGAAATCAAAATTCCACAAAAAAAACGATCAACCAAACTTTTATATTTATAACTGATCCGCAAAGTTGTTATTATATAATTCTAGAAGAAAGCTTTGTACAACTTTTGTAGCTGTAGTAAGAAAGTACTTAAATACAGACAATTTTGAATCAGAAAATGAAAATTAGAAACCAACCATTTATGAAATTACTTTTTAAATGTTAAAGAATAATAATAATTATACTAGTTTTAGAACATTGTATCAAATTATTGAATTGACGCAGTTATAAAGCACGTGCATATTTTTTAATGTATTAATTTCCATTTTCTTTTATTCATGATGAAGCCAAGAAATGGCTTTCAAAATCAATACGTGTTCATCGGCATCATTTAGGTACTTATGGCTGTGGTTTAATTTAAGCACTTGATCTTATTTTTAGTGAGCGTGAGGGAAGAAACGATTTTTTCATTATCCTGAAGATGCTCGGCATTCCAAAACTTTTACTCAATGAAAGAGGCAATCAAGTAAACAACTCTTGAGATTCCTTACTAGCTACTACCGAACGGAATCCTGAGCACGGGGAAAATATATATACTAACACAGGAACACAAATTACAGCATTATCATCCTCAACATTTCTTCCGTGGATGTTGTGCAAGCTGCTTGGAAGATGTAATGACATTAGCAGGAAGAGGGGGAGGATCATAAGTACCATGGAGTGCACGACGTAACGCTTGAAAGGTTTACTACGAGAAACATCTCAAAATCACAATAAGTCCAAGTGAAGTCAGAGTCATAAGTAGACTCAAGAAAATATATGTGGCTTATGGAAGAAATATGAACTTGTCACAGGATGGAGTTGCAGAGAAAGCAAAAAAAGTTTATGTTTGTGCTTCTTCTCGTTTCCACAAAACTCATAGGATTCTACTTTTGTTCAAACCAGTGGTGGTGGTATTATATGTACATACTGTTCAGTAGCTACGCACAACAGAAAAATATTACTCCCTGAGTCCCTTCCAAAACGCAGCGGAGCACCAATTCATTTGTCGTTCTGGGTTTGCACTTAAGGCATAGCCTAGCGTGATGGAATAAACGAAAGGAATGAGCAGAAAGAAACATTTTCATTGTAGGACAGCATAAAAGACTTGCATTTTCCATCCACACAGCAGCATTTCATTATTAAATGCAGTATGTACTATTAAAGATATTTATGACAGTCCTATTTCTACCGTTCCGTCACCATTAAACACTACTGCATTTGCCATCTGCCAATATTTCCGTTGCCATTTAGAAACTGAAATTGTTTGTTGTTTTGCCTTACCTTGCACATTTTTTTTATTCAGCCGGTGCGCGGTGGTTTATAAAGAGTAACCATTTATTTGTGGAAGTGACGGCATATCTGTCTACAAACCAAAAATCCAGACAAAGTGGAAATAAAGACTGTGCCGCTATGTGATCCCTCTTTTTCCTTGTCGGTTTCTTGTTGAGAATCAACTGAAAACCAGAAATTCCACGTGTCTCTAGGCTTTTCTTTGGAGACAACAGGACAAAAATAACATGACAAAGATGCCAGCAAAAGCATCTTAAAACGCACGGTCATGCACTGCACAACGATTTCCAGTTAAGGATACTTTTATATCAGCTTTTAGCGAAGTAAAAATATTAGTTTTGTATATATAACGTAGAAGTAATCGGCAAGTTAAAGGTTACAAAACGAAAAAGAGCGTTTTCTAGGAGAAGGAAAAAATGCCAGATCGTGATTCATTTGTCGTCGTTTCGCAATTTATTTCCGATAAAATGTACTCCTGCCTCAAGTTAAACCCTTGTTAGTTCATGAATACACACGATTTCTCCCTCTTCCAACTCACATATTATGTTAATGGGGTTTAAAGCTCACTTTTTTGTTAGTGAAACTCATATATATCCTCTGTCTCTCTCTCTCTCTCTCCGGCAGTCGTTTGCCATCGAGTTGAGTGCATTTTCATCTCATTTCTATGGATGAATAAGTACTATCGTCATCACCAAGAATACGCGAGACATCATTGCGGTAGTCAAGATCGTGCGGAAATGAAAAGCAAAGAGAGGTGAGAAGAACAGTAAAGAGATATAGCACCGAACATGGAATGCTAGTATAAAAAACGAAAGATGCTGGAGTTTGGAATTTTCTTCCAAAAGTTACACATCCACAGGCTGCGCTGTGATTCTGATTACAATCTTTTTTTTTCTTGGTGCATATTACTAAAACTCGTTTTGTCTGGTGTTCGTATACCTATGTAATTTAATCTTTTTGTGGTTGTGTATAGGAAGAAAGAGAGAAGAGAAAGGAAGTGAAGGAAATAATGTTATTTGAGCCTTTTGTGTATTCTACTTCCTAAAATTTCCGGGCAAAGAAAAATAAGCGCTCTATATTTTTTTTGCATATTATGAGCACGTGGTGTCTACCTCGGATATTGATGTAGGTATGTGTACAAGCACAATATTATTTTGTCTGTTACATAATATGCATGTGTGCAACTCTTACTAATGCTATCACGCAATAGAAATAAATTTATGGGATGGAGGACTCAATGCGCCAGAAAATGAAATCAAGCTACATTTATAGGTACATGTATTGTCGTTTTTATCCTTCCTCTGCTTCTCTTTACTCATCTCCCGTCTTTTCTACTCCAGACCCGTCCTTTTGTTACTGCTCCCAAGGCAAAATGTCATTATGGTTTATGAACCAAGAAAGTAGAAAAGCTCTTTTTTCTGATTTGGAGTATGTATCTATATACTTAGTATAAACCAGCAGCAGCTAAAATGTGAGCAAATGGATATAATATATTACTTTGCATGCTGAATGAATATTTTTGTATTTGGAGATGAGGACGAGACTTAATATAAGTAAAATACGAAAGAATATGACTAGGCTAGTTAGTGCTTTAGAAAAAGCTCATCTTGCCCTGATCTCATGCAAATAAACCATCCACTTTTATGTAGAGGAGTTGTACGCCTTTATGAATCGCTCTTGAACGTGCAAAGACAAGAACTTGCATGGAATAGTAGCACTACATACTCTAATGCAAAACGGAAATTCATTGAAGAATAAGCGTGGAAAATGGAGTTTAAGCCACATGATCAAATATCATATATCGATTTGCTGGTGGCAGGTGCAGTTCTGTATGAAATGCGAAAAGTGCTGATTCCTCTTGATTGCTGTCTACACAAACCATTGTTCCAGACAGGCAAAATATTCAGAAATGTTTTAGTTTACTACAACAGATTACGTAAACCGAGAGACATTGATAAAGTTGGGTAAACATTGTGGTGTTCTATTAGGTTCCCCACTTCCCAGAAAGGTTTGTTTTGTACGGAACAATGAGCAGAGCATCAACACTACCAGGAATCTTACATGCAAAAAGCTTCAACATCGTGTGCTATTACGTCTGGCATGAAATGTTAGATCATTTTGATATAGGAAATCTCTCTCTCAGTTGACAACTGACCTTGTCTGAACAATCTGTGGAGACTGTGTGTCTCATTTCACAGAGCGATGATTTTTCGCAGAAAAGATTAGTATTTCAAGTAAATTCAAGTTAAACAGACTCAAACCAATTCGTAAATATCCTGCCAGACTGTCGTCTAAAGATTACTCCAAAAATCATAATAGATATTCGTAAATAACAGAATTCTCTCGAAGTTCGAACTTTGTTTGATCTGCGTAAATCCTGATTATAAAACTAGCACACCATTTGGGTTTGTCGACTGTTTGATTCTAAGCACAAATCTGAGAACTTTGTCAGCAAAATTGAGTCAACTCCCAATACAAAAGTAGTATATGACAAAATATCAATCCACGGTGCATATAAGTTCATTATAAACGTATTTAAGTGTTTATCTACAAGTGACAGAATGTATATTGAGCAAAGTGTTTGAACTTTTACAAAAATAGGTCATCTCTCCATCATGATTTGCCGTCATTATCATTATTATAATCACCCGCATCACAATACATTATCCCATTCCCCCAATAAATTGTGAATGGATGAGAGTCGCATGACCTGAACTTGATGACCCAAATAAATTTACTTTCTAACTCCTTCTCACATGTACTCTTCTGCCTCGTGTCCTTTCACTTTGAACAACTTCTTAGCTGAAACCTGAACCTGAGCCACCAGTGAAGAGTCACTGAGTTTGGCTCTGGAAATGACATAAAAACGAAATGCAATGCAGTAAAAGGCTTCCCTTTAGAGGAAAAATATCAATATAAGTTATAACCTTATATGAATATGTATACATACAAGCTTATAAAATCCAATGCAGTTTTCGTCTTTATTTTTTGTCAGAAAAAGGTTTCTTTCTGGTGGGGTTAAAGAGAATTCTGTACCATAATTTTATTCAATTGACGTGCCTCTTTTGTATGTACATTTGCTCATAACATGTTTTCCCCTCTTACCTTCATATCGGTGTTGCAGTACAGAGGAAATTCAATTTTATATTTTGAAGGCAGTATTCCTTTACTGTAATACGTAACACAAAGGAAAAGGGTAGGGTAGAAGCACATTTAGAAAATACTACTATGATCCAAAGAAGGCATTGGAAAGGTAAAACTAAAATGTGATTTTGGGGAAGGCCACCGTTCCAAACATTAAAATGTCCCATTGAATGTTCCTCCGTTTCCGTGTTGCCTTCAGGAAGGATATGACTTTAGCACACCTACTGTGACTTTGGAGGCTAGGAGATTCGTGTCTTGTTGCAGAATAAAGTGAAAGCATACATAGAAAGTGGGTTTTATTTAACACACATTTACCCCGCTTTCTTTCAACCTTTGGAGCAAGTTTGCCGATTTAAACTTGCCAAAATGTAAAAAAAAATTCTGAAGTGGGATGGAATCGATGCGGAATGCGGACCCCGGGCGGGTCGATACAGACAAGATTTTTGTAGTAGATTGAAGAGCAGTGAGCACCATCATCATCATAGTCCGTTGCATCACTGTCATCCGGCATACTTTTCTTTCCTTGAGTGACCCTGACAAGGTAAAAAGAAGCATTGAGTGTAAAGGGATAATGGTAATGGTCGAGCAGTAGTGTATGTAAAGAGTATTGCACAATATAGGGGATTTAAAAGTGCTATATAGAGTGGCCCACGATTTGCACTTGAATCTTCATGGTAATGATCCTAACATAACCATCGTGGAGAAGGCTCTCCAAGGTATAAACAAGCAAAAGTAAGAGGAGCCGATTGAGCCGTAGAGGAAGCAAGTAAGTGGGTTAGTAAAACAGAAATAGATTGGTGTAGATCCTGGAATTCACATTCACAGTTCAGTCGCAGTATTTGATGTGATCATCTACGGCTTTCCCATGCGTATAGACTATGGACTTACATACCTACATAAAAGCCTACGCAGACTTTCTCGAAACATGATGATTATGTTCGTGTTTTATAGTCACTGAGAAACCTTCTCTAGAGTCTTTTGTACAACTGTAAAATATATATCTGCAAACTTGTAACTATGTAGTTTGGGAAAAAGGAAAACTGTTCTGAAGACATGGCTCTACTTTTATGAGCCTTGCTCTAGTGCTATATAAGCCAGGTTTCATGGCACCAATCGACCCCTTCTCTCAATAATATAAAGGGAAATAAAAAAAGTAAGAGTAGGGTGTAGTGGAGCATTAAAGATCGTATCGGGATATGAAATGATGAGAACCTTTCCTTTGGCTATATAGCCAAAAAACTTATGTATGATTGTTATGATATACCTTCTCTTCACTTTTTATCTCAGTACAAGAGTTGTACTACTGAATGATCGTGTAGTGATCATTTATTGAGGATCGTGCTGTTTTATGACATTCTCACTTTTAAACTCCTTTCGTTATCGTTAGAAAAGAAAACAAGTGAGTGAGTACCTCTCTGGCTTTGTTAGAGTTGGATGGAGCATTCTCGGAATCAAATCAGTGCACGGAACAGGGTTATTTGTTTGTGATGCACTTGACTGTACAAGCGTGTACCTGAGGAACTGAGAGCCTTCCTTTGACAGGACATTCATATTCATCAATGGGCAAAAAATAAATCACTGGGGGTTCCTGGAATTTTTCATGGTGCATCATGGAAAGGAAATACAAAATCAAACATATGAGTAACTTTTGATGTGTTCTAAGAAAATCCGTGGGCATGCTGCTATTGCATTTGTTTGGTGTAGCATGCAATGATGATGTTGATGACCTTCTCCTATATTATTAAGAGGAAGCAGCCAGGTGTGAAAAATCTTGCTAAGTATACATATAAGGAACGGGGTGGCATATGTTATGTTATAAGTGTAAATACAAACTAGGCTGACTTTTCTAACTGATACGGAAAATTAGCAAGGTATACAAACATATGCTACAAATATTTACTTTAGTCGAAATCGAAAAGAATTTATATATGTATTCTGAAACGTACATCGTAAGTTGACATGTGAGTATATGTTCATGTTATACACGAATGCATAAACAAATAAATGTTTTTTACATCAATTAATCACGCAGAGAGACACTGCGTAGTGTTACTCACTGACAAACATCAATTTCATTGGTAGAAAGGAGCATGCATGATGAGACCTTTTAGAATA
>JAANSM010004155.1:0-11750 GCA_036850725.1 Orchesella villosa
TCTTTTGGATTTTTGAAGTATTTGCAGTGCATGACTTTCCCTTGAAACTTTTCCAGATCTTGAATTGGGGTTTGGTATGGGTAAGAATTCTTTCCTGTGCCTATAATTACTGCATCATAGATTTCTGTGATGAAAACGTTAGTTGCTAGATTGTGGGTCTCCACAATCCATTTTCCAGATTCTCCATCTGGTAACGAAGGATCTTCGGGGCGAACATCTACTACGGAAGTATTCAGCTGCAATTGATATTTTAAAATGATATGTTTTAAATACGCTGGTAAAATAATTTTTAAGGTATGAATGAACTAAGGGGTTCGCACTTGTATGTTAGGCCATAACTTGAAATGGGTAGCATAAGCCCTCAAATACTCGTGCATTTGCTCTTGAGTAGCAAATGTATAAGCATCCTTTTTGTGCTTGAAATCCAAGAATTCCATCAAGACAAACGGGAGATTTGCGCTGATTATTAAAAAAATCACGAACATAAAGTATTGCAGTTATAAATGATATGACAAAATTCACTCAAGGCAAGTGAGGAGTTTCATACCTTAGGTCATCATACATAGTCGTAGTGTTTTCAGCGTTTTGAGGATCATCCAAAGCGTCAGAAGTGTTACGGGGTGACACGGGAAACTGCTTTTCACCTTTGTAATGCCATTGCCCCCCAATGTCATCCTTTTGTTCAATGATTGTACCCGTGAAGTTCTGACTCTCGAGAACCCAACGTAATGACACCAAACCACTTGGACCTCCACCCACAATAAGAACTTTCTTTTTATATGTTGGAAGAACCATGATTATATCTTGAAAGTTCTCAACTCAAGTTTTGCTTTATACAGCTATATCTATGGAACTACTTGTTTAGACGATTGACTAAACAGAAATGGGCAGTTTGGAGTTTCTCTGCTTGCAATAAAACTCTAGTCTAATAACCATCCATAATATATAGCCTATGCATTTAAGAATCTTGCATAACCAGACATCAGAACAAAACGACATAAGCCTGGTTATGATGGGGCTTGGCTAATGTTGTTTGGTGTTGCATAAGATGTTTAGTAATATGTTGTATATTATGTGTTATGTGCATTGTGCATACACCTATTTGGTGCCACAATGGTAGCTAAAGTCTGAAGTCTCTAAAAATTCGTGCTCAAATGCATGTGAGTCGCAATGCTTGATTTATCTAAAAGCAGCCCGTGTTAATCTACTAACTAACCATGCACCATATTCCTGCATTTAAATACTTGATGGCAATAAAACAATATCAATGGATTTTATGTATAATGCTCAAGTGAAACCTCTAAAGTCTGCAGTAAAGAATAATAATAATATCAATGTTACATTCAGCTATAGTTCATAATTGTCACTATTGTCAGTATTGTATGCACATTGCACGATAAATTTTTGTACGAACGAACCATGCTATTTTGTTGCACGAATGTGAATATTACGAGGGGGCCACACGTGCAATCATCATCTCGGATGCGGATGGAATGTAATGTAATCATGCAAAAATTTTAGCCCGAAGCGAAGCCAAATTCCGAGGAAGAGTAAACCTGAAATCAAACGAAGCTGACATATCGTGCACATATATAGCGTTTCAGTTAAATGTTGCTAACCTTGAAATTGTCTGTCTCACAACACAATAGACAACTAAAAAAAGACAAAAGCACCACAATGCAATGCTAGTGTAAAAGAGCGATTAAATTAATAATTATCGCTGACACGTAATACAGCTTATGAATGACATTTCACCTTGAAACGAATGTAAAACGGAAACTTCGGTCGGTAAAAATGACTCATTTTTTAAGAATGCATAAGTGTTTGTCTATGTTTGTGGGTTGTAAGAAAAATTGAGATAAGAGATAAAAAATAATGAATAATTAGATGGGACGATACTTTTCTAAGTTGCCCCAAATATTACACACTACTAAAACTACTAGATGATGATGGATGAGCCCTGAACTGAATAAAGACTTTCACCGATGAGTGCTAGAATTATCTGTATAAAGGATAAATTGTGATTTCACCCTTGGCTCTGCAAATTCATTTCATAATTCGAACAAAATTTGCCATCATGTCATGAGCCATCATTCATTTTAATGATATTAATGATACTATCATTAAAATCTCATTTCAATTTTATTATACATGCCAGAAGCATATTTATAAACTTGAATTGAAAGAGCAACATTTATTGACAGTGTGTGGAAATATTATGCAATAATTCATAATAATTATTCACAAAAGCTTGAAGCTCCTACATCTTAACTAAAAAAGCATTTGATTTTTGACAGATGAGGTTATGCTGTTGTATTATGTGTTTTTACTGCAGATGTGGGGGAGTGCGAAGCGAATGAAATGAAAATCTTGTACGTACAGTACATGTTGACTATGCATAATATGCTTTGCTGAAATCAAAACAAGTAAACAAATGGGAGGCTTCCGCTTTCTGACATCCAAAATATTTTTATTTTGGATTTGATAGAAAAGGAAACGGATGGTGCATACGTATTTGATTCGTGTGTTCAGGCCTTTTATATAGTCTTCAGTTTTTAAAGTCAATGTCAATTCGTAGGTTTTTAGACTTCATAACGTAGTTAGATATTTATTCTTATCATATCATACCATACCAATCAGGCAGTCAGCTGCACGACAGCTGTGATATGTTATTTCGGGTGGACTACAGTATACAATGTTAAAGTTAATTGGTGGAGAGTAGTGAAGGTGAAGACTATTGAACAGGATCTACTTAGGACAAACTTGTAGCATTAAAAACTAAGCCGATTTAAGATGTCGGAGTATCGTCGAGAAATGGAACAGGAGTCTTACTCCCCGGAAGAGTTTGTGGAGAGACTAGCTTGGAGTACGAGAACAGCAGGAGGAGAATTTGAGCCTGAACTCCTTCACAACACATTTTCGGAAGCGATTTCTGACCTCCAAGGGATTCTGGAAATGCAGAGATTGAAGTGCACTCAAGTGGAGGGGATTTTTACGAAAGAGGAGCAAAACCTTAGGGCAAGACTAATGCTTCTTCTTCATCGAAACGGGACTGCAACGGAAAATTTGTCAGTATTAGAAAAGAAGGTAAATGCTCTTGAAACTACTTGAGATCACCTTACATTGTACATGCTTGCTATTTATTTTATTTTGTTATTTCAACGGAGTTAATAAGAACTGGACATTATAAACTAATGGAAATTTGCAGGTAAATTCAGTAGCAACAAAAGTCGTGCATTTGGGCGATCAGTTGGAATCGGTCAATTTACCCCGAGAAAGAGCGAGTGAAGCAGCACAGTTGCTGAAGCACTTAGCGGACTTTCTCCAGCCAGGAACGGTTCTACTTTCAGATCTTTTCAGAGACAAAGAGAAACTGTTTGAAGCTGCTGAAATAATTCAGAAGTTGCAAACTATTGCACAGGATCTATCTACGAGTGGAACAACAGCAAGGTAACTCCGTTGCATATTGTAATGCTACATAAAGTAAAATTACGTGTCTGAAAGAAGGTGCTCTAATTTACTTTCACTTTAGGTTTGAAGCAGCTTGCAAAAAGATTGCTCAAAAGTATGACGAAATAGAACGAGCACTGATACAAGAGTTTGTTGCTGCTCAAGTGGTGGAAGATAGGGATCGAATGAAACAAATTGCACACATCCTGTATAACTTTAAAGGATATTCTCAATGTGTTAACGCTTTTATTGAACAAAGCCAAGTTGTAAGTTGATAAGGGCCTATATGTGCTTCTAACGTAACACTTTACAACGTCAGCAAATCAGTGGACTATGTATACTACAAGTAAATTTCTTTTGGCTTTTTGTAGGGGGGATTTAAAGCCAAGGATGTCTTCGATGATGTGATTCCATTATGTGACCTTAATAAACCAATTATTGACCATGTCTTCCCGAATCCTGAGCACATCATGGGAAAGTTCGTGCTTCATATCTTCCATGGTCGGATACAAGAAACAGTAACTGCCCAATTATACGATAGACAGCAAAACCAAGACAAATTCCTCAAGAATCTCTCCTCTCTGTACTCACGAACGAGGAAGGTGGTGAATCAATTAGAATCATTTGACCTTGGAACCGACTCCTCGTTTCTGGAGAAAATTACGGAACAAATTTTTAGGAAGCATTTAGAAAACTACATAAGAATTGAAATCAAATGCCTTGAAATGAAAAGCAACAGGATTTTATCATTATATTACGATGCTTTGGGGCATCAAAAACGGCAGCTTCAATCAAGTTTTCAGGATTTCCGAAGGGACATTCAAGCCGTAATTGGAGCTCGAGCAAATATCAATATAGCACAGATAGAAAATTTTGGAGGAGAAACATTTCTATCTGAGGAGGTAGCAATAAACTTGCTTCAGGAAAGTAGAATGGCCTACTCCCGTTGTAGTCTCTTGTCGCAAAAATCTGAAATTGCTAATAATGGGGCTCAAATTTTCGATATCCTTACACAATTCCTTATCAAGGAACATGTGGATTACGCTTTGGAGTTGGGTTTGCAAGGAATACCACTTCCAGATGCGAAAGCACAGCAGGAAATCTACTTTTTCGATGTTGTCAAGAGCTGTAATGCCATTGTGCATCTTTATGAGAAGGAGTTTGTGGATTCCTTACTTCCACTTGTTACGTAAGCTGTTGTTCCAGCTTATTTGGAAAATGTAACTGACGGTTTTCATGAAATTTTTAATCGATATGTCCTTGATATTTGGATTTCTGATTACACTAGTGCTACACCAAAGCTGTCAGAATGTCTTGAGAAAAAACGAGCGATTTTGGAACAGATCGAAATCAAATTGGATGCTGGAATAGATCGTGCTTTGGATACCATTGCAGGATGGGTGAAAATTGTTTTACAATTGGAACACAATAAAAAAGAGTTTTTCAAATCAGAAACATTTAATGACAATGAAAATTTGAATACCGTATCACCGGTAAGACAAGATACGTCCACACTTACTGAAGGCTTTACGTCTAAAGCTAATTCGGATTTCCTACATTTACGATCGTTATAGGCCTGCAGCAAAGTTGTACGATTCGTTAACATTCAAGTGGACAAAATGAAGGACTCAATGGACGGGAAGAACATTGAAGCAGTGTTAATGGAACTTGGAATCCGGATTCATCGTGTTATTTACGAACATTTGCTAATGTTCCAGTACAGTTCAGTTGGTAATGATTGTACATTTTGTGAATTTTAGCAAATCAACACAAATGAAATCATACTAACTGATAATGATTTGAGTATCCGTGTTATTTATAGGTGCTTTCAGTGTAATCTGTGATGTCGGCGAATATTTGAAGTGTGTGAAAGAATTCAAAATACCAATGTTGAATAAGATTTTTGAGACGTTACGGGCCCTGTGTAATCTACTTATAATATTGCCGAAAGATCTTAATAAACATTTTAATCTAGAAGAATTGGTAAGGAACTTACTGAAAAACAGTATGCTTAGTACTATGTTTGTTCAGCGTTAAATCGAAATTAGTTGAATCGTGTGAACTAGTAAGAGAAAAGATGGCATATTTAGGGTTATTTTTAATACGTAATGGGTTTTTAATATGACTCCGATCTAATATTGCAGATGTGCTTGGATCCTGGAATTCGGATGAGTTTCGTGCAACTTCGAACAGATTTCAAAACTGCCAGATTACATTTAAACACATCTACCCAAATATCAAATAAATGATTGTAATTGACAGTGTGTATAAATTAAGTAAATCTAAAAGGAATCATATCGCGGAAATTTTTCCAATTGCTTTATTTTATTGAAATTCACCTTGATAACATGCCACGGCTTTTATATGCATTAGATCGTTCGTTATGCACAGAATTACATAGCTGAAATTACAAATTCGGTAATATGTATGACTAATTTAATAGACAGAGCTTTAGTAAAAACTCTTATAAAATAGTTGCTGCAAATATAAAGACAAAAAACATGAGTACATGAGTTCCTACTTATGTATAAAACAGTTCATCAAAGAAGTAATAGTGACAATGATGTCACAACGTTTTCCGAAAATTGTCTCTTAATAACTTGCTGTGACTGCACTGACTGACTCATACAACGTTCTAAAGAGGTATTTGTAGAAGAAATGAAAATCAAATACGAGTTGCTCCTTGGTTCCTAACTACTTACTAAATATTGTGTAAAGAAGGTACACGGTTCAGCCAAGACCACAGTTTGCGGTTGCGAACTTTAAATGTACATGTCTCTACTATACAGATTACTTAACGCATTCTATATATGTTATCCTCATGGAGTGAACCTAATTCACCATCAAAGTCAATTTTGACCTGGAAGTCAAGATCTCGATTGTTACGAGAATTTTGCCTTAGTGTGAACCTGCCGTTAATTTCCTCTCCCTGTAAGAAAATATTACATTATTAAATAAGCAATGAACCATAATTCCATTATTTGATCCAAATACGATCGGGAATATACATACCTTTTTAATAGTCGCGTAGTCGTTGAGATAAAAGACGGTCTGCTTCCAATGAGTGTAAGGAGCTTCCGGAGCGGTAGAAAACCAAGTACGTTTGTGGCATTTCGAAAATTCCACTGTGAAGAAAGTAACCACTGCATGGATGTAATCATCCCGACGAGAGTGAAGTTGGAACGGCACTGAAAAGTTAAGATCTTCCTTGCGCAATGTATTCAGATCAACCTCCAATAACTGGCAGTGGTTAGAGACAACCTGCAAAATTACAACGTTAAAGTTAGGAATACGAAAATATTAACTGAAGATATACAAACCAAATAATCTATCAAAATTCAAATTGTATTGAGTTTTTAAAATGTACCATTTTCTGATCCACGACATCAACCAAAGGCTCCCTAATAGCCACTTTACGAAGGCAACTCATATCAAATCCATAAACGTCATCCCACCAGTGGATCTTATCATCTTTGTACTGCCGGTCTTCAATAGCCGTTATGTACAATGAACACTTGTCTGGGAAGAGCATTCCATTAGGCGCTAACCATTTGTCTCTAGCATAAAGTACTGTTTCCAACATGGATTCATAAAAAAGGCAGTATCCCATCCACTCTGAGATAATAATATCAACTTTGGGAACTGGCAAATCAACCTCTTCAACTTTTCCTGTAAATTAATATTAATTAACCACACATTAATGACATTCTGTATACAATCAATCCAAATTAAAAAGCACATGATAAGAATGATTTCTCTTGCCTACCTTTAATAATTGTGATAACGTTGCCGAATCCATTAGACTCGACAATTGTTTGTGCATGCTGAGCAATATTGGAGCACTCAATTCCAATAACTTTCTTCGCACCGGCTTTCGCCGCAAACATAGACAATATCCCAGTTCCACAACCAACGTCCAAAACAATTTTATCCTAATAAATTAAAACCGAAACATCATTTAGAATCCTGCAATTGATGACGTGACTAGAAAGATTACCATACACTAAAATAAAAACACAATCAAATGAGTCATGAATCACATACCTTGAATAAATGCTTGTTGTAATACATCGAATTCCGGTAGGTCATCGTACGGACTTCATCCTTCAGCATCTCTTCATGAATACCGAAATGCGCATACGAGTCAAAGTAGTAGTCCTTGGACGTCATTTCATCCACCGCGACCTCCTCTCCGGTACCTCCATTTGCTACCACCTTCTTCAATTCACCTTCTACCTCCATATTCACGGCCTGAAATTAATTAGCATCCCACATTAATATACAATAAGACATGAAAACATCAGTCACAGAGCCCCCAATCAATGACCAACGCATTTACATCATCAATCATTGAGGGGTGAAATCTTTGGGTACCAAGCAGAAAAGACAATAGTGTGTAGTGATTGATAAGACCAGCGAGGCAAAGGAAAATGCTTTAAAATATTACTAAAAAAGCAACCGTCAACCGTGAAGAAAGAAAAAGCAATATTAATCCCCAAAATGTCAAATGAAATGACTGACACAAGACAAAATAATAACCTAATAATACCTACCATTTCGTACTGTGAGTTATCTAACTTTCAAACGAAAAATTAAGGATAATCAAATAAACAGCAGCGTGCAACAACGTCTTATTATAAGTGTCAATAAAAAGTCACTGGTTTAGCAGCCTTTTGTTAACGTTCTTCGGTCTCAAGCTCTACTGACTGAGTGATCACAGGTAAGTCTTCACTGGGGGAGGTAATATATGAAGAAATAGTTTATAACCTTACAAGAAGTTTTAACTGACAATAATTGAATACGATGAAGAGGTACTCGTCTTAATATCGCAATTAAATTCCGACTATAACGATGAGTCTCTCTGGGTTTGCTATAAGGGTGAACTTCAATTCACAAAGAAACCAAAAACACGGCAAACACGTCTCTCCTCTTCTACCTTTTTCATTTACGAGAAAAATGCACTAGGGGAGCTATACAGAAAAGCAAGGAACAAGCCGGAGAGTTTGACTTTTTTTATAGAGAGAAATGATATATGTATTGCATACGGCATAAAGGTATAAGTTGATGAGAGGCAAGCAAGCCAATCCGATGCGATCCAGCCATCCGGATATAAAAAATCATGAGACATGCTACTGCTACATACATAAAGTACATATCTTATGTACAAGAAGAAAGAGGCATTTTATGCTTATGCTTTTAGAGACTCTTCTCCAAAACTTATAAACCTCAACCATACAATTCATGTACTATATTGTACTGCGGCATGAAGTTGCACTATATATACTACCTCATCTAAAAAATTGTTATATATGTTATCGTGCTGCAGATTCTGCCTCCAGTCCAGCTCTCAGTTTTTTATGTATGAAAAATATACCTTAGATGTTCGATGTTGCTCTACTAAAATACAAAGAGATATGGATATATAGAAAGGTTGTAGAGTAGAGCTTTCATAGCGTGCTGTGCCATGTCTAGACTACACAGTAGACTTGACTTGAGACTCTTTGACTCGCTAAAAGTTGAATGCTAAACCATACTCTTCTACTCTTTTGTCCACGAGTTCAATCTCATTTTAGTCATGTCATGTTCTAAGGTATCATGACTTTCATGGTAAATGAATGAGGGCATTAAGGTTTAATTCGGGTGTGCTTGAAGCTTGAAATTTAAGCATGGCTAAGGTTAAATGATTGCATTTTACTTTACTACTTCATCATTAGAATTTTCGAAACAATTATCATAATGTGCATAATAATGAATGTGCACAAGGTGCAAGCAAGGGTCGAATGAAGGGTCATTCATCGCGGTTTTGATGCCTTTATAGAATCATGTTCCTTAATTTTCTGAATTACATGACATGGCACTGACAGATTTATAATAATATGCATATCTTTCTTATCTTATCATTCTTTCACAGCGTATTACCCTAAACGGTCTTTCGATATTAAAAATGACTCATGAAATGGAATATAGTGGAGTGTGGAGTGTGTAGCGTGTATGCATGGACTTGGTCTTATCATATTGCATCGCATAATTCACATACAAAAGATGCCATAGTTCATAGATTGTAGATGTACTCGCTTCTCGCTCTCATTTCATCCAGATCCAGTAAAATATCCTATCCTTATTCCACGTCTGGAAAAGTTCTCCTGAATCTGATCTACATTTGTGTGTCACATACCCCTCTTGTGCACATGGCCACCCAGATCTTTCAGAATGAGGTGGCGGTAGTACTTGAAGGTGGATGAAGATGTGCACATGTAGTGAACATGATCCATTCACCATTGTATTGGCCATAAGCATACGCTCCAAAGTATACCTTAGCGGTATCACTTCATAACAACAAAAGATGATTTTTTGCCATAAGGGATTTGGTTTGGTATGTGAGCAAGAATGTGCATTTTCAGTCAACAGTGTGTTTAGAGAAGAATCTGCATGAGATATTGATTGTGGACAGTATACCTAATTCATTTGCAAGTAAAAGATAACAATAAAAGAGCATGTTTTAGTAACGACTAGTTATTTATGACATCGTAACTTTATATTATAATTAACTTCTTTGGATCTTAGGATTTTAGTTTTTATCACGACGTTTATGGTTGCAGTTCTAGTTTTGTTAGTTGTAACGGAAGAACAGTGACAGTCAGGTGCATTTAATCAAAAATTGAGACGTAATCCTCCGTCATCTGTGGTAAAGTTGAAAGTAGGAATAGTATAAATTACAATGGAGGTCTCAAGGTTTTCATCATCTGGCGAATATCTGGGGGTGTCTGGAACGGATGGCCGTCTCAGGATCTGGGATACTTCGACAAGCGTTTTGAAGCAAGAATTCGTTCCATCATCCCATTTGACAGCGACTTGTACTTGTATTGAATGGGCACCTACGACGAGTCAGGTATTCTTAAGTTTTTATATTTCGATTTCTGTTAGTTTTTATCGTATTTACTTTGCATGACATGCAATACATCTGGAAATGGAATGTGTTTAACTGACAAATGGTTTATTGGTATGTTCAACATTTAGACTTCCGGCAAAAAGAAGAAGCGCAAGAGAACTGTAGAAGGAGAAGTCGTGGTGATGGGGACAGCCACCGGTGCTTTACTCTTTTATGGGGTCACGAAAGCTCAACTTTTGTCCCAACATAAAGATGCCCACTCTGGGAAAGTGACGGGGGTCTCATGGAGCAGTAGCTCTTTGCTGCTGTATTCATGTGGTGAAGATGGTCACATTTCTGAATGGGATCCTGAAACGACCAAATCATTAAGGTATAAACACTATAGACGGATATAAAAAGAAATGCATAAATGCTTCACCAATTCCTACATCTAATAGATATCTCTTCTATGTCTACTTCTTGTTTTGTTCGTTAAAAGTTATTTATGATTTGATTCCTTTTTTCGTATAGCCGTTGGAGAGCAAGTAAAACTGCGGTGAGCGCTGTTCGTGCATTTCGAAATGGAATTCTGTCTGCAGGCCATGGAATTACGCTGTGGGATCTAAAAACGAAGACAAGCACAATGACTTTTACCGGACATCCAAGTCTTATTACACAGCTGGAAATAATTTCAGGAACGGACTATTTTGTAACAATGTGTCAGAATGAAAGACATTTGAGAATATGGTACGCTTGCTAGTTGCAAATTTTTCGTGGTAGAACTTCGAAATAAACATGTCATGATGAATACTAAACTAATTACTTTTCCTTGCATAGGTCGCAGAAAGAAAGGAACTCCGTTTTGACCTTAACTGTTCCTGAGCCACCACAGAGCTTTTCAATTCTTAATTCTGAAAGTGGCCATGTTGCAGTGGCTACTGTGACACAAAAAGGACCACTACATCTTTTTCGACACAAGTTAAATGGTCCCGTTAAGAAACCTCTTCTTCCATCAATCTCCTTGAAGATTGTAGACTCTTTGGATGACAACAAATGTGTTCCTTTGCTGGCATCTCACATTTCTGACGAAGCAGATGAGGATAATTTAACCCTACTTGCAAGTTATGGAAGCTGGGTTAGGCTTCGATTCGAAAAGTTTCCAGTTAGCTCACTTGACTCCCAGTCGGTCGTCAAAAGAGAGTATTCAATGCAAAAGAAAAAGGGCAAAAACAAACAGTTAGGAGTGATCGATAGTTTACAATCACCAGATGTAGTTGAAGTTCCAAATGATGTGAAACATTTACAGCCCGGCTTAGATTCACTTGCAGTTCCATCAGATTCCAAAGCCAAAAAGCGGAAGAAACCTGGAGAGGAGGAGAAGCAGGATGGAATTATTGTGGATGATGGAGAACTGCCAATGGAAGAGAGACTA
>JAANSM010004156.1:0-11747 GCA_036850725.1 Orchesella villosa
ATCCAAAGCTATCTTCTTCCTTCAATTTCTATCTAGTTGAATGACACTATTGCATGGAAAAGTAAGTGAATGCATGGGAAAATGTGAAGTGAGTGTAGCTGGTTTGGTAATACTTAAAAGCACATTTTCGTGTTCATGTTCACTCATATATAGATAGGTATATGTAAAGGGAAGAAATGTCTGCAGAAGTTCGATTTGTGTAAAACCTACAATACAATAGAGATATACAATATATGCCGGATCCGAAGTGTATAGATATATTGAAGCTTCAGAGTTACCCAGAGGAGCGCAGTTGCAGTGCACATTGCAGCAAAAAAACAAAGTTTTTATTATGAAGAGATGAATAACATTAGAACTATATCACATGGAGAAATTTAAGGCTGGTCTCCTACGCAACTCAAATGATAACACTAGTAATGATCTATCCTATTATCCTCTTTTTAGGACAGCAAGTGTAAGTGTACATAATAAAAACATTTGACTGGAAAGTGTTTTGGTGAAAAAGCTAGGCTCCAGCACTCGTAGAGGTGACACCGTTGTTCTTAGTAATCTATCTTAATCGACGTCCAGGTTAGACTCAAGGGCATGTGATCAAGACTACACACACTACACAATGCAGTGCTTGTAAAGGATGTCGTGCTGTAAGTCGTCTCAATTATTGCGCAATAAGGTTGTCATGTTTAACAGTTTATCATGTGTTGTTAATGGATTTTATTTTTTCTCTTTGTTTGTGATTGGTGTAGAATTATGGAAAATTTAACTTGAATTTGGAGACGATTAAGAAAAACGGAAGGAAGTTTAGATAGATGGGATAAAAAGGTTTTGAGTCAAATTAGATACGTGCGAGCTTTTAGTCACAATGCTTGGTGCTTACCTTCGTCGTAATTTGTATAACTGCGGATCCTCACAATCGAGAATGATGTCGATGTCGCACATTGTCGCGTTAGCCCGTGCCACCGCTCCTTCACCAGTAATGCCAGGAATTTCTAGAGCTATCACTCGAAGCTTTAGTGGCAGGTCAAGTCATCACGTCGTCCTAGCTAGTACTTGGAGTCCATGGACGATATCTTTGAGGCAATATAGTCAATGTCAGGATAGAAGAGTCAATGGGAATAAACGTCGTGAAGTATTCACAATCTCGCACCAGTTTGATGGATCTAGATTGCTTCAAGTGAGGTGGAAAGGGGGCTACAGTAATTTTGGTCACAATCCGAAGCAACCTGCCAGGCTTACTGTGGCCTGGACTGGGTTCTTGGTGTTTATGTTAACCGCCGTTTGGATTGATTGGCCCGAGTAAGTTTTTTTTTCTAACTTTGTACAACATTTTAAGTATAACAATGATAAATCGATTGAACCTGCTATGATTCATGTATAATTCTTGTCAATATTATATATTATATTATCTATTTTTCAGGCTGTGGGAAATGATTTGTGAAAAAATAAAAACACCGAAAGTTGACGCTGCAGAGGTCAGTAGACCAGACACCAATGATAAAGTGTCCCTAAATGATGATGATGCCTCAGAGGTTGTTCCAAGTGGCAAGAAACCTGGAATTAAACTAGGCTTTCGTGATAGGAAGGTATGTACAAACATAAACGAAAATCAAGTCATATATCATGGTCAAATCTAAACCTATATGCAGTAGTTACTGTACTAGTTGCTTGTTACACACATTAATGAATTTTGTTTTTGGTTAATAGATAATTGAGTACGAAAACCGGATCAGACAATATTCAACACCTGACAAGACTTTTAGGTATTTTGCAACCCTTCAAGTCATTCATCCCAGTGGTGATAATGAAAGTTTTCATGACTCCTGATGATTTTCTCCGATCAATTACCCCAGGAATCAAACAACCTGAAGGTAGTGAAAACTCTGAATTTTTGTTGAAACTGAGTGTGCATTATAAAAAAAGGTCAGTTTATCATGGTGAAAGTACTTGCTAATAATTTCTTTCTTTCCCTTCCAGGACTTGGTCTGGACCAATTCAAGCGATATGATCCGAAAGTAAGTACAAGCTAAGGTGGAGCAGATTTTGCTGTCGCAAATATATACGTAAACCCGAACATTTTAATTGCTCTATCCATAAATCTTTTCCTCGATAATGTGGCTGTATTTCCCATATTATTGTAATACTCATAATTATTATCTCAATCCAATATATTTTTTGGATAACTAAACATATTTTTCCATTATTTCCCCCCAGCAAAAGCCTTTTTTTGAGAGACACAAAACAAAAAATTGTACAATGCCTCTATAATACTTTTTATATTTGTATGTCAAACATATCAAACCAATATTAGTACTTGTTACCTGACCCGAGAAAAAGTGCTTTTAAATGAGCAATTTATATACACTCTCTATGTATATATATCTTCTTATACTATATATATACTTATATATTGGTCTTCTTCCTTTTCTTTCTATACTACACTGTCTTAAATTGTTATAATTATGAATATTGTAATAAGTATGATTTTTATGTGTGTGTCTTTTGACTGAAAAATAATGTCTGCAATGTGTGATTTTGTCAAACTAAATCTCTTCCTCTACTATCCACCCACTACTTCTCTTACTCATCTTGGTCAATGTTGCCTATTCAGACCTATGGGGAGGTAATCTCTCTCTCTGAGCTCTTCTCTTCTCTCACTCACTCACTCTCTCTCTCTCTGTCTGCACACTCACAAAAACCTCCTTTAATATTAGTATTTTTGAGTTTAGCTGCACTAATATTTTTTGACCTTTTGAGTATAATTGTTTTTTTTATAAATTTCCATGTTAGTTTCGTTTTGTCTCACATTGAATGTACTTACGTCCAACTTGTGTAGGTTGATGTTGGTCAGTCAATCATCTATATATAATATATATGTGTATATATATATATTAAACTTGTGTGTATTTATGCATCAAGTTATCCCTAGTTTCGACTCTGGTTATAATTAACACTTTATTGGCTAATTTTTGATTTTTTGTGTTGGGAATGAAACAAGAAAATATACATGAGCATTTTGTGCGTACTTACTTAACCCTCTCTTCCAGTGTTTCTATCTATTTGATTTATGTCGTACTTTCTTATTCTGTCTTACATATTGCTGATTGTCCTGAGATGATGATATGATGATACTATATATACTATGTATATACCTATGATCAACATTTTTAGAAAAGAAACGTACGTACGCTCTCACTTTTTTTCACCTCTAACCTGGCACTCTTGCTTTTGAGGTATCTCCGTAGTACTAATAACATAACAACACGCTATAATTGTAAATATACACAAAAGATGTATCTTCATAGATTTTGTAGGCATAGATACTTAATAGAGATAGATCTAAAGATATATATATATATATACTTAAATCGTATAAATAGTTTCATCTTTTTATTCATTTCCATTTTGATTATTAAATTTCAACCTGGTTCCGTTTTCTTCTTTTTTATTCGCTTTTCTTTCTTAGTTCTCTTTGCCTTTTGTACATACAGATGCGTGTAGGCCTTTAGCAAGTCTCTAGAGTATTGTAAAACCGTATAAATTACTAGATATTCACAACCAAGAGAAAAATCTTGATGACCATTAATACCAAGTGCCGTACTTAAGTAGTAGGCCATAAAAACCATAATATACTTAACAATCTTTCAATTTAACCAAATCCTTTCTCTAGAACAGTCCAATGACTCTCTCTCTCTGTCTATGCGCATTGATTAGTGAAAGTAAAACAAATTTTGTATGTGTGAATTCGTATCTGCTCTCTCTCTCTCTGTCGCTCTATCTATCTCTATTTGTTACATGTCGGTCGAGTAAGTAACTTATTTTTACGACTTATTCCTTCATTATCATTATTATTACTAGTCTTCTCCTTCTCCATCGTAAAGTGGTATATTTTTAAGTTGAGTTTTGTAAGAAACGACGTAAGTACGTAATATTGATCTTACCTTCTATATAGTGTGTTGGGTAGTAAGGCAGTTACTATTCTTGATATACTGTGATGATTGGTAATTTTTTCGTTCTCAATTTTTCTTCTAACATGATTTTTATTAGTACTGTGTAAAAGAAAGTACATGATTTTATTTCTTGATTGGGAGCTGACTATATAATTAGGATAGTCTTTGTATAGCATATTATATTAATTATGTGTTTTCATTATCATTAGGGTATATGTACTAGTTGTGCGCAACCTATGTGTGTATATATCATTCATTATATATATTATATTTGTGTATTATATACAAAGTATGCATACATCTCTATCTTTTTATTTAACTACTTTGCATGAGTTTTATAAAAAGCGGAATGAAATGACGTATGTCCATCGAAATAATTAACTAAAAACATTAGAATCACTCTATATATATATCTCTCTCTATATATCTAAGTAAATTATAATATTATCTGCTGAAGCTAATTGCAGCAGCAGCTTAATATTATTGTTTAAGCGTAGTAAACTCAAGTGAAATATTGTTGAAACTAAAATATTTGGATTCGTAATGTTTCAATGGTGCAGCTGGCTGGAAGGTTGGAGCTGGAACTGGAGTCGGACTCTATTTTCTATAGATTGGGAAGTCATGGTTTGATATCATTCTCGGACTATGTGTTTCTTCTGACTGTTTTGTCAAGTAGGTTGATTTTGGTTTAAATTTGCAATGATAATCCATTGTCCAAGCAAGTTTTTATTTGACACAATGTATCACTTTTTTAATACACCTTTTAGCATCACGCCGTCATTTCGAAATAGCATTTCGTATGTTTGATCTCAATGGAGATGGGGATGTTGATGTGGAGGAATTTGAAAAGGTTACAGCCCTCATTCGACAGCGTACTAGTGTCGGAGCAAGACATCGAGAGAGTTCTGTGTCAACGAATAAGCTTGAGAGTAAGATCACTGGCATATATATATAAATTATTTGAAGTCTTTTAAAAATTTCCTCTGTAAGTTACAACCAATGAATATATGGATATGTACATTGAATTTTGTATATTTAGGAAGCAAACTCAGCTCTCAATTCATATTTCTTTGGGCCCACAAGAAGAGACAAATTAACAATCGAGAAATTTCTCGAATTTCAACAACAGCTTCAAACTGAAATTCTTAATTTAGAATTCAGACGCAAAGGACCTGATGACAGTGGAAAGATAACTGAGTCGGATTTTTCGGAGCTGTTGTTGGCTTATGCTGGATATCCAGCAAAGAGGAAGGCTCGAATGTTGAAAAGGGTTAAAAAGAAGTAGGTTCAGTGCAGAAAAAAAACTTTAGCTTTGATTGTTATAACTTGGATATTTCGTATGTTTAAGGGATCGTTAAATGCATATTAATATGTACAAAAAATGTTTGATTTTTAGGTGCAAGGAGCCAGGCTATGCTACGGGAGTTTCACTAAATGACTATTTGCAATTTTTTCATCTTCTCAGCAATATACAAGATGTTGATACGGCATTAACATTTTATCACATTGCCGGTGCTGCAATAGACCCAAGTAAGAATACATAATAGATTTTCTTTTTCAAAATATCTGACATTAGTTATCTTTTGCTATAATTGTGAATGATTTATTTTTCTAGTGACATTAAAACACGTTGCGAGGACTGTAGCGCATGTGGAACTTTCGGACCATATTATAGATGTTGTTTTCACACTTTTTGATGAAAACCGTAAGCAAAATAAATGTCATTATGCAAAAATGAACCAATTGATAAAGCATCATTAATGAAATTACACTCTTTTCGGGTATTTCAGAGGACGGACAACTTAGCAATAGAGAATTCGTTGCAGTGATGAAAAATCGGTTAATGCGAGGCTTGGAGAAGCCAAAAGACACTGGATTTTTTAAACTTCTAACTTCTATTGGAAGATGCGCAAAGGAGTCTCTACCTCGTTAACTTTTTCATTCATATTTATATATGAAGCCTTATCTTACCTACAAAAAAATCAATTCTCAATAACTTATTATATTATTGGCTTCATTTTTCTTAAATAGCACATATTGGGGTAACTTGTTTGCAAACCTCCAGTGTACTTTATATACTAGTCCCGTACATTACCTGTAACGTATTAATGGTAGTTCACTTCCTCAAATGTTCAAATTACTTCAAATGTTAATTCAATTCAAACCAAAATAAAGACGTTATTTGTTGTTCGTGTTCCAACTTCAACTAAAACTGTTTATTATTAGAATTATTCAATACAATAATATATATTATCTAGGTACAAATCATGGGGTATTGTGCTACATCAAAACTACTTGCAAGTTTTGCATGCGATAACATAAATGCATATTATCAAAAACATAAAAATTTTATTTTTCTATAAAATCTGGACAGCATGAGAATAGGAAAGAGTAACTGCTCACAATTAATTGAATAACAGGATGACGATGACGGCAACGGCAGTACAGTATACAGTAATACATTCTAAACAATAGTGTTTGGAAGCCTAATCATACTATACATAGCTATTGCCTATATAGCATAATTGTAAAAATCAAAAGTACACACATAACCTACAAATCAGTTAATTTTTTTAAATTTTGGAACACTATTCTTCGATTTAAGGAAACCTACTAACATTCCTTGGAAATTTAGTTTACTGATTTTCGGTTCTGGGTATAGCTATAAGCACATGCTATTCCATGCTACCCCTTTTCAATGTCTACCCAATTATATAACATCAAATATGTGCTTATTACGAATGTGGAAAGACTAATCATAAAAGACATTGAAATTTCTACCCCAAAGGTTTTTAGTATACATGTACTCACGTCAGTCATATCCAGCAGGGGATTGTTTCTTGAAATCAACCAGTAAAATCGAAATAAGCTCTCATGTACACTGCTGCGCATATATAGCTTTAACGTTTACTTTTTTATCTCATGTAAATAAGACTTTTTCAACTAAAACTAGTAATTTATAGTTTAATGGACATTTATAAACGGTCCCTTGGACTGATAAAAACGTTTCATTATATATGTATATATAAATTCATGCAGTAGAAACTTCACTTGGTCTCAATTTAAAGAGAAAGCAATGTTTTTCAGAAGATCTACTAAAACATAATATATATATACTATATTTATAGGAATAGATAACAATTTCTGGTTTAACGAAGATAAATAGGGCCGTAGAGATTGCACTTCTCTACTTTTTTGACAAATGTTTGACACAACAATTAATACACAAATGGAATAATTCTAAATTGGAGCAAACATTGCATATATATACTATAACACATCACATATAAGTAGGTATGTATATATGTACGCATTTTGACTTATTAAATTGTAAGTATTCATAATCTTAAAATTAATATTTCTAAGTATTGTATATCATGCTCTGAATGAAACCATCTTTAAACGAGATCTACTGGTTGTAGAATTATATATTATCATGCATTTTTTTGTATTCTACACGATATTTCTAATTGAACAAATAATTGCAATTGCAATCAAACTAACCAACAAAATTGCTGAAACTTGCATAGATCGTAGCAGCGTTGCCTAAAACAGTAGCTAAGTTATTGATTTATATAACAACATAATGTTTGTATTAATAAACAAAGGGTTTCCGACAACAAAATTTGACTTTAAACTGAACACGGACTATAGCCATCATCAGCATCATGAAGCAATAATAATTATATAATATATATATATTTTTTGACATATTCCTCTACATGTAAGTAAGAATCTGATTTTGATAAAATATAAATATTTCGGTTTCTATTATCTACCGTTCTAAATCCTGGTTGATTGCAGAATGTAGAAGTAGCAGTTACTGAGAATTAGAGCAAACAACAATACTTGAGAATCAATATCGATCAGTGAAGTCGGTGGCGGCGGTTGAGTTATTAGCCCCATTGGCTTCCTGCCCATTCCGATTATCCAACTTACTCTTTTCAGATTTCACCATGTAAATGAAATATGTAATGGTTTCTTTCTCTGCCACAGGAATAGGTTTTGAAATGGCGCATTAAAATCTAAAAAACATATAAAAAGTTGGATAGTTAATTCTACTGTCATTAGATAATGTGCTTAAGTAAACGAGTCTAGGTTATGGTCTTAAAAAGATCATAAAAGAAACTTACGTCAGCCAGTTGTGCTTTGTTCAAGCCAGGTCTACTTGAAATCTTAAAGTGCTTCTTGTAACGACGCAAAGTGTTCACTTGAAGCTGATATAAATCAACTTCAGGAGCATCATCCGTCTCATTTATCTCATCATCTGATCCTTGCTTTTGCCTTGTTCTTGCATTTTGGATTACCATTTTGTGATGGTCACAAATGTAAATATGATTTGCCTGTTAATTTATAAAAATGCATTATATTCATGCCATGGTCTAGCAAAACTTTAAAATATCTTAATTTTAATGTTTGAAAGAAGGTTCTTTTCATTACGTTTGGATCGATTTCAAGCTTTAGCCTCTTGTAGTAAACCGTTTTCTGGATGCGTTTGCTATAGCTCGCGTTTCCAGCGGGACGATGACATCGTCGAGTATCGTCAATGAGACAACAAGTCTGGTTCCTGGAGGCTGGGGTACCAGCACCACCACCACTGGGGATGTAGCCAGAACCTATCTGAGTACAAGGTCCACTACCACCACCTCCGGAAGGTCCAGCCCCATAGTATCCACCTGGACCCCCTGAACTGGAAGAAGACTTGGATGGAGGAGGATAATCATCATANCCATAGTATCCACCTGGACCCCCTGAACTGGAAGAAGACTTGGATGGAGGAGGATAATCATCATATTCATCCTCACTCATATAAGCATTTGCCCCAGCACCATTCATCGTCACTGGCTGGCCCGAAACAAACTTTCAATCTCAGTAGCTTTTACAAGTATCTAACAGAATACCACTTGTATCTCTCTAGCTTATCAAAACTTTGACTCAGTCACCTTTTTTGCTAAATCACCATATAGGAAGCCCTACTAAATTGCTTTTGTAATTATGCCCTGAAAAAACTTGTTGCAGTTACAGAAATCAGAAGAACTTAATTTTTAAAATACTTTGTATAAAAGTAGTTTATTGCATGAGGTCCCGGAATACAAATGGAATTAACTGGAGTAAGTTGTACATTCACAATTCAGGAATTCTAATAATACTAATTAATTTTCGTCCAACTTAATCGTGTGTGAATTCTTAACTAACTAGACAAGTTTTTTGTAAACGTTCTTGCATTAGTTGCAAAACCTTTGTTCTAAACACCAATTTTCTCAAGTTTCCCCTATCAAAAAATAGGTTGTAAACATTTGACTGAGTAGCCCTATATTTTTAACTTATTAAAATTTTGGAATAAATTTTTTAAAAACTTTTTATACAACTTGCCTCGCATACATGAATGCAGAAAGAGAAGGCGAAAACGTGCAGAAGAGAGAAACGACAGAAGAAAAACTGACGATCAGATGGAAGAAATAGTATTTGTTGCAACGAATGTTGCATTGCATTCCCATCATCATCATCATCACTTGCATCCTATGTTAGTCGCATGCTTCACTCATTCATGCTTCTCTTCTCTGGTTTGGTTCTTCTGTGTGTGCCTATATATTATGCAGACATTATAAACAAAATTTCTCCGTTTACTATGTAAACCAATGGAAATATCAGCAATGAGCATTCAACATGTAACAGCAATCGTGTAAATATAGAGTCATATATGCCAATGTGTTAAAATGCTGTTCAATGTTACTGCGCTTATACTCCTATGCAATCCTCAGCAATAGTAAACCACCTTACAGTTTATATTAAGGTTATTGATATTTTTACGTCAGATTTATTGTGCAGAAGGAGAATAACGCGTAGTAAGTAGGTATTTGAGCGGTCGAAAAGCTGAAAGCTGTTTTCTCGCCTTTGTAATAGTCAACTTACATTAAGCATAAGCTAAAAGTGACCTCGAACAAAATATTAGGATTGGGATGCAGTCTGGCGAAAGATGTTGAAAACACGAAGAGAAGCTATGTAGGGGACGTTGCGGCAAGTATCAATATTCTGTAGCATGCTGCTAAGAAGTCAATTTTCTGTTTCAGTTCTCTCTTTAATTCTAGGAGTTGCAATAGGGTTGCAGCATCAGGTCGAGTCAATTCGGTGTTTAATTGACCTTCTTTAACAACAAATTTTTAAAGGTAAGCTAGTTTCAAACAGGTGTTTAACAATATCCATTTTGTTAGTGTTAAAGATATAAACGTGGATGTTTCCATGGAAATAGTTAAAGAAAGTTTGAAAATGGAGTGGAATGCTCAGCTTGGAATTAAATGTGCATGATATTTTGTTTATGAATATGAATTGAAGGGTTAAATGGATCATGTGTTTCAAATATCGTACTGAAATTTTTTTTGAGGTTGTGTGTAACTTATAAGTGTGAGTAATAGTTTCAGGGGCTGTGTAAACCCCGTAATTACATTGACAGAAGGTTTTGGAATGTAAGGGTTACTTTTGTATGCAAAAGTATTTAAAGATTTGTTGTGATTGTTGTAACTTTTGTAGGAGTTTTTAAAAATGGCCAAGCCAAAGGGAGAAAAGAAGAAATCTACCATCAATGAGGTGCTTAGTAGAGTATACACCATCAACCTCCATCGTCGCCTTCACGGAATTCGCTTCAAATACCGTGCTCCCAGAGCTATAGATGAAGTCCGCAAATTTGCCCAACAACAGATGGGAACTCAAGACGTTAGGATTGAAGAAACTGTAAATAAGCAAGTTTGGTGTCGTGGCGTCAGGTAAAAATGTTTATCATATATTTGTACTTACTATGCAAATTATCGAAATGTATTACACTTTTAGTTCCGCAGATAATGTTTTATTAAGTAGAAAATAGTTGATGGATCATAGACTAACTTATGCTTTCTCTTGTTTCTCCACAGGAATGTACCATTTAAACTTAGAGTAAAGCTCGAGAGACGTCGCAATGATGATGAAGACTCCGTACATAAACTTTACACCATTGTATCTTTCGTTCCCGTAGCGAGCTTCAAAGGATTGCAAACACTTAATGCGGAATCGAAATGAGATCAATATCCACTTTTAATAATGCCTGTACGACTGGGTACTCTTCCAAAATAAAGTGATTTCTATCTTAATATCGTTTGCCTTTATCTGTGTCAATTTCATTTTAAAAATTCATTTATTTATTTATATCTGGCTGTAAGTATGAATTCTTTATCATAATATCGTGTCGTAATATGGCACAAAGTTAAAAATATCATGGTTCTGTTGTCATAAGGAGTTATGTGTAAAATAACTTAAAAAGTGTATATCAAACGTCAGGTTTAAAAGATGCTTTTTCATAAACGCGTTTTCCAGCAATCCATGTAGATTGAACGTCCAAATTGTTAGGGTTCAGTATGACAAAGTCGGCATCTGTTCCAAAATCTAGGGTTCCTTTTCGATCATCAATGTTTAACAACAATGCAGGATGGAGTGTAGCTGCCTCAAGAGCTTCCACAATGCTACAACCTGTACATCAGAAGTAAACACCAGTTAGAATTTGCATAGGTATAAATTTACTTACGTTAAAAGCAGATTAGCTTATCAAAAGTCAAATAGTTTTCTATTCTATTTAGGCCTTTACTTGTAGTTTTCCAGAAATAGTGAATGCAAGAGATCATAGTCGCAACACTTCCAGCCAAGGTTGTTGTTCCTTTAACATAAGCCTTTGTTCCTTTCACTTCGATCACTTGCTGCCCAATATGATAAACCCCTTCTGAGAGTCCCATTGCTGAGCATGCGTCGGTCACTAAAACTATACCTGTTGGACATTCA
>JAANSM010004157.1:0-11746 GCA_036850725.1 Orchesella villosa
AGACAGGGTTGGGTTGGGTGTATTATATTATATTACATGTGTAGTCAGACATTTGATAGAAAAGGATGAGTGAATGAATAGCACAATGGCGAGTTTTGTGTCGTAAAGGAATGTAATGTGATAGGAGAGATTTGAAAGAAAACTGGGCGGATTTAGGGAAAAGCTTAATTTTATTTCAGGATGAGGATGCGTATTCACATTAAATAATCGAGTTAGAGCGAAACCACAGCAAGTTTTCACTTGATGTTGATTTTCAAATTACGCCATTACCAAAACTTGGTTTAATACCATTAACTGGAAAAAATTATTAAAATATTGATCTTAAATAAATTGGCTTTAAGGTAATTTCTTACAGCCCTTAATTTACAATGCTAAAATATTAAGCTTTGACTAACGCACTTCAATTTATTTCCCAAAAAAAAACTTGCAAATTATATATTTGCTATCTTGGGTCAAAAGACATACGAGCACAATTTTATGATTGCCGCGATTCAATTAAGAAGAAGCACAGTTGTTCGTTTGGAAATTGTAGAAACGAAATGTACTCTGCAACTTTTCCTTCAGCAGAACTCTATATATAGGTCCAATTCTATACTTTTTCACTGGATACATAACGCGTCGTCAGCATCATATTGAATATGAAGAGACGAAACTTTTTCTCTTTCCTTTTCCCTTCTTTTCTGTAAAAAGTTGTCTCAACTTGAGTCGGCTGACAGCTGACAGTTTATGAGGCTGTTACATCCATAAAAGCCATTAGGAAATGTCAAGCCAGAGTAATAAATCGGTTCATGTATTCCATATTTGAAAAAGGGAGGAATAAGAAAAAATCTGGGTATGTATGTGTTCTTTTTTTCAACTAAAACCTTGGACTTTCTTTGAATATTACAAGCGAAACGAGTAGTCAGTAGTCCATCGGTTCATGTATTCCATATTTGAAAAAGGGAGGAATAAGAAAAAATCTGGGTATGTATGTGTTCTTTTTTTCAACTAAAACCTTGGACTTTCTTTGAATATTACAAGCGAAACTAGTAGTCAGTAGTCCTCACTCACTATTACATTATTTCAGAGACCACCAGCTACCAGCTATATAGTAGACCTTTTTCTCTCTTAACGTCATTGCTCCTCCGTTGCGTTGCTGCGTCTCTGTTTTCATTTAAGGTCGATGGTCCCCCCTTTCTGTAATTTCACTACTGCGTACATTTGTGTCATTTCACATATAAAAGTATTTGTACATAGATAGAAAAGCTTTTTATCAGATAACTAACAAGAAATAACTTCTTCCAATATTTCCGTATCCTTGATGCATGCAAAGCACACTAAACCATTCGTAACCTAAAAGATGTATCAACAAGAAGCAACTTGCTGCATCGATGTAGTGAAATGGAACCAAAACCAAACCACAAATTTTTACTCTCTTTCACTCCACTTTTCCCTACTTTCTTCTTTTCAGTTTTCATACTATTTGATGCAAATAGAAAATAAAAAAGTTGGAAAACTTTCCAGAGTATAGAAGCATCGAACCAAAATGATACTTTATGTCAATAAACTATACGACAAGCAAAAAATTGCACGCTAAGCAAATTATCAGCACTCGTTATTTTTCTTTCTCTTTTCGCACATGCAAAGCACACTAAACCATTCGTAACCTAAAAGATGTATCAACAAGAAGCAACTTGCTGCATCGATGTAGTGAAATGGAACCAAAACCAAACCACAATTTTTTTCTCTCTCTTTCACTCCACTTTTCCCTACTTTTCTCTTTTCAGTTTTCATACTATTTGATGCAAATAGAAAATAAAAAAGTTGGAAAACTATCCAGAGTATAGAAGCAACGAACCAAAATGATACTTTATGTCAATAAACTATACGACAAGCAAAAAATTGCACGCTAAGCAAATTATCAGCACTCGTTATTTTTCTTTCTCTTTTCGCATCACAAAATTCTTCTATTGCATTGCGAAAAGTTACTGAAATTGAGCGAAAAAAGTTTTTTTAATACTCCGTCGAGGTTTTCTTACAGAATGTATTTCTGGTTGACGATGCAAATAACATGGTGCTGAGTTGGAAGAAGATCCGCGAATTACATCTGAAAGGTCATGTCATATTTACAGGAGAATCGTCTATATAAAAAATGATCCTATTCTAACATCAAATATATAGGACTGTAGAATGAAGGTAGAAATGGGAGACACAATACACAGCATTTTTTGCAATTTGTATTATGACAAACTATTAATAAATATGATATGCTTTTCATCAACCTATTCATCATCTACTTAAGTAATTGATATTTTATAAGCCGCTGTTTCATCGGAATAGTATCTATTCTTATAGTTTTGGTAGTAAACGATTATACTTCATATCCACGAATAAGCATTCATAAAGTACCTTAGTACAACTTTCTACCGTCTGAAGAGAAGAGCTCCACTACAAAAAGCGCCGAAGGAAGAATTAGAAAAGAAGATTGGAACAAAACTATCCAACGAGCCAAATAAGCCAATGTTTCCATTTCGCAGTCACTGAGCCAGCAGAGTAGATCAGAGGCATTTTTTTGAACTAGTTCACTTTCATTTCCTCTCCACACACAATTTACACAAGTCAAACATTTCCCAACGTCTTGTTTCAATTCTCTCTTTCTTTACACTTGATTCCTCTTTGGTAAGCAACGAGCTTTGCTTGAGGGGCTAAAGCTACGCTGAAGAGAGAGCCAAAAGCTGCAAACAAGGGATATAAGTATAATGGAACCAAGTAAGCAGATAATGTATTTAGACCCAATGAGCGCATACTATCATTTGTGTGTAGTGGTATATTGTGTTACGCTATATGCTTTGACTTGGAAGAGGGTAAGAAGGTACAAGGTTTTTCACCGGATCTCACAAGTCATTGCTGAGGACACATCCTGATTCTCTACTGGAGATGGTGATATACACGGAAATGATGTTCTTCCGTTTGCCGGCTAATACTTACGTAGTGTTTGAGCTGTAGTCGATATAAGTGCATATGTGTACATACATGCATTACTTTTTACAAAAATTCTATGATCGCAACTCAATCCCACATTTAAGGGGGAGGAACAGCAAATTCGGAGAAGGAAAAGAAAAGAGTGACTAGACTTCACTCGAATTCACAATATTATACACACTTTTTCATATGTCAAAGCCGAATCGACAACTTCAAATAGTGCAGTACAATATATGATTGACGAACATGGTATTGTACTACACACCCAAAGTTGGACACATGAGAAAGGAAACAAATTTTTTTCAAGTGAATACAAAAGTGGTTATTTGCTATGATTCTGCCTTTTACTCCAACCTTCTTATATATAAGATAACCTTCCATCCGTATAATAAGACGGACTAAAAAGTAGCTCAGTCTAGTAGGGATTGTAATACGTTGTGTTTCTTGATACATATTCGAAATGTTTACTATGAAAGGAACATATGCCAATGCTATAGGCACTAGTAGTGGAAGTGAAGCATCCGTTGGAGTAAGAAAGAATAGAAAGAAAGACATACATGTTTTCTAAAATGGATAAAAAATATTAAGAAAAAAACCAGACGTCTCGGGTTACTTCGACACTTCGATGTCTGCTACAAGAAAGACTATAAGCTTTCATTTTATGCTATGAAATGTATCATTGACTCGGGTGTGAAATTATATTTCATGTGACTGCTGATCGCGTGTTCGTGCTTATTCATTATTATTATATTAGGTAAAACAGAATCTTTAACTCAAAGAGAATTTTTCAGTTTCCAATATCCTGTGCATGAATGATAATGCATATATCGGGTCCCTCCTGACTTTTCTCACTTCTCACATGTAGAGATTTCAAATGGAAGCACATTCATGTTTAGAAATTCGGATGCCTCATGACAACATGCTAAGAAAAATGCTGGTTTTATATTACCGTCTTTCAATTGAAAAATGGGGTTGGAGTTGGAGCGCTTCTCTATACTCTTTTATTCTCTCACCGTCAGTCTTCCGTTTCATTTTCTTCCTGCTGTTTTTTCCCACTGGGATATCAAAAGGGTTAACTTTGATCGGCTATTGTTCCTGCTGTGTCACCCTCCCCATTTGAAACGTTTTAAGGGGAAAATGTGTGAAGTGCACAATACATTTAAACAAAATACGTGTAACATTCCGTTCTGTAAAGCCAGAAAGTGTGGGCGATAACGGTTATTCGCGCTGAAACGATTAAAATCCTTTAAGTTGGATGCTGTGAAATTTGAAGGGGTGCAAATACTGCAAATCCATATTATATGAACATCAATGTATTGCACCTATGTAAATGCGGATGATGTATACAATCACTCACGCAATTCCTTATTCCTTTCTATACGCTTCACTTGCCCAGTCACTTTACTCTATCTTTGAGCTTTGAAGTAACATGAAAAAACTACTTTTATGTTTATGCGTGAATGGCTCTTGATATGTTTGTTGTCTGTCATATTCTATTAAATTTCAATTCCTAAGTTTGCTGTCGAAACTCGAATATTATATTTGAAACTATGTTATGTTTAGTTTATTCACGAAAATTCGATTACACTTTCTTGGATTTAGTTCAGACGATTTCGTTCCGGAAACAAGGAAGATGATCTTAATATCAGATGTACTGAAACACTTTAAGCGTTTCAATTTTTCGGAGAATGAAATTTTCAAACAGCTTTTAAGTCTTAAGTAATCTACAATATGTTTGCTCACATTAAATGTAATTGCATGAAAGATTCAGTCAATGTGAATTTGTGAAGTTAAACACACATAGTACCGTTTGCATGCATAATAAAAAAATACCAAACAATGTTTTTGATTGAAACTGCCGTAAGCATTATAGGAATATTTACTTACACGATATAATTTCATAAGCAAAATATTTTACACCCAAATTCATGCATGCGTCCACGTCCCCAGCGCCCTACATCCAAAGCAGCTCAAGGTTCTTCTCCCCATTTTCACAAGCGCGACGTCTGATTACGAGTCGAGCGAGATGTATATGCAACTCCGCGTTATACCCCTGAAACAGCAACTATCAAGTGACTTTTAATAAATGAGATTTACTTTCAACTCTCATCTCATTATTCTCCTCGCTTCCATGTTTTATTTCACAGAATTGGAATAGGTTAGTTTTAGTTAGCCAATGAAGCAAACCATTTTCCACAAGGTTTTAATAAGACATGGCAAAACAAAGTGAGCACTCAAAAGGAGATATAAACATGATATAAATTCATGAAATCTGCTTTTAGGCATATTCTCTTCAGAGTTGTGCCAGTGTTTGGTCCTAGTTATAGTGATCAAGATCAAGTTCTGAATGGGAAAAGTGGGTGTGCTGATGATAGTGCCGAAAGCCGTAAATAATTTGAGCCATGTGGGATGGTGGTTGGTGGAAAAGCAAAAGTGCTACCGAGAATACATATTATATGACTTGGCAGTGGTGAAAGGGAGAAGACTGATAGCTCATTCGGGAATTCTGTACCACTGTCAGCAGCATTAACTGTAAAGATTATGTATGTAATGAGTCTCCTTTACTTGACTGACCGACTATGAGTGGCCATACTAAAGTTGCAATTTACAGTAGTTTGGCCATTACACAAATTTTCAAGACTTCTTGTTAATTTTCCTAACGATAGCTTTCAAATTTCTTATGTCGTATAAAGTGCCATAAACCATTACCGTAATTACAAAAGTTATTTCTTGTATACAGAGCAAGCACCGTACCTGTTTGGTTCGTATCACTGCATCGATCGGTAGGATCGAACAGGAGACATGTGTGGGTGTAAATTATGCATCCAAGAAAAGATAAACGACGTACCCTATATGGTCACATTATATGGGAACATGGGAATGATGGATTCGTATCGATAAAATTATCGATTTGAAAGGAAATTTTTGATTTTGGAATCAAACTTACAATCTATAAAAAACAAACAGACAGACAAGCAGCATGAAGTCATGTGCAGAAATAGAATTATTCCGTAATACCTCCTACCACTCCTTCTTCAAATAAAGCACATTTTACTTTTTCGTCTGGCAAGATTTACGATGGTAGGTACATAAAACAGATACTGCGAAAGGATATACCGACTTCAGATGCATTGTTTCATAGAAAGTTGATAAGATAAAAATCTCTGTTTTCGTTCTGTCTCCCGTCTATCCAAAAACGGTTTCAAGAGACTCCGTCTTTTAATGTGATGTATATCCCGTCTGATGTCTCGTTTGTGCTGAGAATGAAGAAAAACAGGCTGTGGCTGCTAGGCTGAAACTGGCCTTGGTGACCCACAACAGGGACGACTGCTGGAGTTGGAATGAAAATGTAAAGGAAAAGAAGGGGGTGGATGACGTGACAATGAATGGAGCAATATTTATAGCAACTATGTATATATAATAGCTATAGGTCTCTAGCCTTCAGCGAATTATATCCAGTCCCTGTTCTCCTGTCACAAGAATTTTTTATGACGAATGAGAAATTTGACAAACACAAAAGATTGTTTTTACTATCCTTAAGTATATATACAACATTATTTTGATAAGGTTCATTATTTTGAGATGAGAAACTAAACAACTTGTCTGTTGCATTTAACTCACGATAAGCAATCAGAGACAGGATCTATACCCTAATCATAAATACGATAAGTTATGTTAGACTTCGTTTTGGATAGTTGCGTCAAACAAAAAGCTACTATATCATTCTACAAAGTTGTACCCGTCATGACAAATTATGATATTATACATGATAATCTTAATCTTTCCCATCTGTTATGTCATCCATTAAAACAGGGTAGCCACATTAAAAGAAATATTGCATCACAACAAGGATAGTAAGACAGTTGTTTATACTTTTCCAAGTTTCCGTACTTACCGTAAGTATGTACCCATATGCATGCAAGAAAAGTTTCAAGCCTCCGAAAATCCATCAATTCACTCTTATAAGCAAGACAAGTATATATCTCTCTCATACTTTTTTAGATACTTTTTGTCAAGAAAAACTGTTTTCGTAAGTATGTCATCAACCCATCTGGGTCCTTATGTCAACTCAGAGAAAACGTAATGGACACTCGGAAGCATATCTGTTACAGGATATTTATTGTCCAGAGACAGAGAGAGGAGAGCGGTTTTTCCCCAGTTTCATCGCATTATTCTCGCTTACACCCGGACTAACAAAAAAGTGTCAAGCACTTCATCATTTTGTATCAGTATCTACTATACACTCTCTTCCTTAGCAAATCTTAGGCTAGAAAAATGAATAGGTATTCAGCGGAGACCAACAGCTGACAGAGAGAGAGGGGGAGAGGAAGAGAAAGTAGGTCTATTATTTGAAAATGTAGCAAAAAATTAGCCTCCAGCAACAAAGGTTCCAGAGCTCACAGCTCACCCTTTTAAAACTTTCACACACGTAGCGTAGTAGCCATACAAAAACTTCACATAAAGATTGTCATATTCCACTGAACCACTAACGTCATCCGCCTATTTCTCCTTACACACATTATTATTGTATAGCTCCCATTCAACCGCACATATGAGCTGAGCTAGTAAGCATCCACATCCACAATCCAAACATTCACTCATACAGTTACCAGCACAAAAGGCATAAAAATAGGTTAGGTTGATTTTTTAGACGGCTATGGCTACCCTCCTGAATGAATAGCGTCGAGTGGTGTTGTCGATAATTTAGTAGACAACTTGTCGATAAATCCTATGCTTTTGCTTCCAGCAAGATCGAGTAACGTTTTCAGTTCGAAACCTCACAATGCCCTATGCCTTTTCCTCTGAATGGAATGGAGAGCAAGTGAGAGAAAAAGAGGGTAAAGAACTCAAAACAATTTTGCATAACCCTTATTTTTTGGGTGAATGTATACCTTTCACATAAAATAGTATATAGTGCAGCGTGGTCTGGTGAAATAATCGCTTGCTGTTTGAATATGTTTGCTTTCCTCCGGTAACACGATTTCCCATTCTTTTTTCAAAAGTATGCTTCTGGGTCGGAGCAAAGTCACGATTTTATGGCACTGGCTATGTAAACTACTGCATTTGTAGAGAGATCTTTTGAGGTAGAAGATGTGAAATGCTAGGCAAGTTCATGTAGCTCTGATACAATACTCAGCTAAAGCACTTCCAGTCGACTTGATATGTGAGGTGTGTACACTTGGTATAAAGTATGCATCTTATTTGCCATTTTATGGCTCGATCTCGATGCATGCCGTTACCACAAAGATGGAAGAGAGATTACACTCTCGTATGAAGGACTTTTTATAAAAGAAATATGTTAGGAACGTTTTTATGGTAATATTCATAATAAGATTCTTTTCAGCAGACTTGAAAGATGTGAGAATCCTTCTCTATGCTGTATAGGCAAATTGCTAAAATAAAATTCTATATCTATAAGCTCATAACTTATGAATTGTGTACATAATGTGATATTGACATTGAGACTTTCGTCGAAATGTAATCCAATTGTTTGTCGTCACAACACAAAGACAAGCTATCAGAATTTAGTGTATGGAGTCGAGAAAAGATTGCGATCTATGAAGAAAACGTGTGATATACTCGTACATGATATGCACATAATACTCGAAAAATTATTCAGTAACCTTTGAAAATCTTTTGCATATTTTTGTTTTGCAGCCGTTGTGATAAAAACAAATTTATGGATACTTACCGTCCTGTCACCCAGATTTTTTACACGACATCTGAGGAAAGCGTGACTTCCCAAATGTTCTGAAAGGTTGGTCATCATAGCATGGTCAAAAAATGGCTCGATTTCCGACTTTCCCTCATCATGACCAGACCCTGAGTGTACTTGGGCAGATGAGGCATAAAACTCTTCTGATGAAGTAATCCCCTCATCTGTNGGGATTTTCACCCATGGGTTTAAGCTCTGAATTGTTTCTGGTGATTCTACTGTATCAAATTGAACAAATATCATGGTCAGCACTTACATACATTACATAATATATAAGAGTACTAAAATATTTAAGCAATGCTTTGACAAATAACTCTGAAGCCCTACTTTTTCTAGTTTTGCTTTTTCTCTGGTAAATCCGGCACACTAAGTGCAAAATAAAATTTTGAAAACAAAATACCATCCCTGTCAATCGTTGATCAGAGTGTAATCCAAGTTGCAAAATCTGTAAAAACAAACCTCCTATTCAAAGTAAAGTAAATATCCGGCAACGGAAGTTGGTTCGGTTTTGATCTGATGTGCGGTTTACTTCTGCTCCACACACACATTCTACTTCTATTCCCTATACTCATGATTTTATACATGATGCCAAGAAATCCAAATCACCAGCTCCAATTAAGCTCATTGATGGGTGAAAGTCAGAAATCTGGAGCATGCCACATCCCACTAGATCCAATCCAGCTACTTACAAATAGCTTTGTGCTCATATATTTATTTGGGGCAAGGTCAGATAACATTATTCAATGAAAAAACATTTTATTCTCCATCCCTGCACCGAAAACAAAAAAAATAACTTTTCTCCAAAAACATTTTCCTTTCTGCGATTGTTTCCAGAATCCGTCAAAAAAAAGTATAGACCAAAGTTTTTATTGTGCACTTCCATAACACTCTGTTTACAATGGAAATGGATATCGGGTTGGACAAAATCGATCTGACTCTGAACTGAAGGACTCCATGCAAGCTATCAAATATTTTTTGTAGAAAAACCTCATTGTATACCAAATACTATAAAACGATAGTGCACAAGTAAAAGGAGCACATATACATAGACAAGGAGAAGAAGTAAGTAGCAATCTTTCTTTTAACGGGAAAAGTTTGAAGAAAGCACAATTTCTACCCTTTTCCGGTTTCGGCCTAGTCCATTGTATTGAAGAATCCTTTAGCCATTCATCCTCTATATATAGTATTTAGGCATGTATGGCTATTTATCCTGTAGACAAAGTCAAAGCTGAGCAAAGTGAAAGTAGTGAGGAAATGTAATCAAAATTTACAACTTGTGAAAATATAAGAGCAATAAAAACATGAAGGTTTATGTGTGTTTAACTATCTAAGTAATGGTCCCTTTCATCCATATACCAGTTTGACATCCACTACTTAAACTGAAATCAAGCTTTTCCTCCATTTTATATGATATAGCTTCTGAAATTGTTTGGCTATATATAGGGCTAGTCGTTCATACTTGTTAAATTTTTATTCTTTATTTTTTCAAAGCATTTCAGTAAGAAAACTTAAAATGAGGGAAGCCGGAGATGAGAAATGCATAGTACATGTGGCGATGGTGGTTGTTGGTGGTGTCATACATTATATTCGGGAAATAAAAACTGTACACAAAGAATTTGAGTCCATGAAGGAGCAAAACCAGCGTCCCAATTCTCCCAGATAGATAAGCACAAGTGTAATGTTGTTATATACCTAATGTACCTATACAGCTACATTCTATGTCCATAATGATTTGATATCTACTTACTCACAATTTTCCATTTACATACATACGCTGAAATACGATATAGCTTCTCAAGCTATAGTTCCATTCCATCTCCTTTTCATTTTATCTTTGTGAATTATATAAAAGTATGCAGAGCCTGACGAAGGGTTCCCCACATTCACATATCGTCCATCCTTTCCCTCCTATATGAGACTCAAGTAGGCATTTTAAACTTGTTGGAGAAAACTCTACTTTATCGTGTACAAGGATAATGGGAAAACTTGCGTGTTTGTATGTGTGATTTGGGAAAGCTTTTTCCCTCATATTGAATAAGTGGGGTTCTTCTCTCCTTCATTTTATATGAGAGTTATTTTTTTCTGTCTGACTCTCTATAACATGTCGCCAACCATTGGAACTACTGTAGCGGTTGGTGGTGGCATGGTATATGATATGTTTATAGGGAGGGAGGGATATTGCTACGATATTTTTAGGCTTTCAATTTTGAACTTGCCGTTTTGTTATAAGTTTATCTCACAAACATTTTTCTACGAAGAATCTAACAATTTTATAAGGGTACATCAGTATATTTTATATAAATATAATACACAACTGTTTTTCAGAAAAATAACTAAAAAGTAATATTCAACAAGGATGAAAGTAATGTCCCTTCGAGGTATTTACCCTTTTTATAGCAATAACCCTGTCTTTGTCAAATAATAGAGATAGTTGATGATAGAACTATATAGGAGGATCGAAGGGAATGCAATAGAGACAAAAATAATGGGAGGAGATTTGCTCAGTGGGCTCATTCAGTATTGTTGTAAAAAATGCACCTTATTTCCCCCATTTTGAAACATGTATGTCAGTTTAAAATGGATTTGAATTGAATGTCTCTTTTTCAAGCACTATTTTTTATTCTTGCATCTACCCTCATCATATCATATATTCTCCTTTCGGGTAAACGAAACCATATTCTAGAGGAAGAATCTCATTTTTTTATTCTTCTTAGCAAATGGCAGGGTTGATGCCCGGGAATGCAATCTGAATTTTATTGTGTTAGGTAAAGTACACATATGTATGTATTTGTTGGTGGAGCCCTTTGTTGTCTGTTCAAATTTTAAGAACGTATGTTTCAACGATGCATAACGTGTTATAATATATTACATATTTCAACAGCAAAACCAAAGTAGCTGCATTTCATGATGGGGTTGTTGCCGTTGCTTTCAGTGATAATATTTTGCTTTCTAAAAGGCTTCCTTCCAACCAATTCCGGAATATGGGTTTTGGTTTGCAAAATGGAAATTGTATTATACGGATTCGTAAACAAAGCACAAATGGTTTTTGTGCATTATTACTTACGCGTA
>JAANSM010004158.1:0-11744 GCA_036850725.1 Orchesella villosa
GTGTCTTAAAAATGAATTTGTCATTGTGGTATCTTGGCTTTTTTGCATACCACCTTGACAAATGAAAAAAAAAGTTGTCAAGTTTGTATATTGGGATTGTGACTGCACACGTATCAATTTAAACCAATTCATTGCAGAATGCGGATTACAAAATCACGCAATTCGATACTTTTCACTTTCTATTTTATAACTCTATTTTCGTTGTTTCTCTCTGTTTTCCGTGAGCTGAAGAAGTGGAAGGTGTTGCAAAATAATCTGCAAGAATTCTGTCCAACGCAGTCATTCGCTCCTTATACTGATTATCAACAAGTGATGGGTTTCCGTCGATCCTGTACCATTTTAACGGGATAGTTCCATCCAATTCTTTCTTAGAAATAGGTTTCCATTTTTCGGATGAATGGGATCCCCATGAATGTTTTGGTTCACTAAATTTTCAGATAAAGCGATGGATTAAATCTCCGCACTGATGTGGTTTGCGTTTAATAAAGCTGAATTCATGAATATTATGATAACTATACCCATCATATGTAAACGATGTCCACAAATGAACAAAGTTCTTTGAAAATGTCTCATCTGGTGAATCTGGTTTCAGAAGGTCTGCTCCTCCCATGGGAGGAACGTCAAACTGATGCTGCAGTTCATCTCCATGACCTACCTCTATACGAAAGTACAAATGAAATATAAAAACAGATACGAAGAATTAGATTTCCTGTAAGGAATAAGCAATCTATGCATTTTAAGTCGTATTTTTTACAGGTCAATGAAGCGTTACTTTTTGACAATTCTGAATTAATATCAAGCCACATTCCCATGATTGACAACGGTCCTTGATAAGCATATTGATATAAGTATGTTCGATGATTTTTCCCTCCAGAAGCGTATTCCATTGCTGCTTTGTAAGCAGAGTAAAGAATTATGTCAGAATAGAAGTCCGAAAGCCCTTCTGACGTTTCAAGACCTATTGACTTAGTTCCAAAGTAGAGATTACGGAGTTCATCGGAAATGACCTTTTGTTTTTCTGGTGTAAAATGAACATCATATCCAGCAGCTTTTGGGGCAATGCGATCCCAGTCTTCGTTTAATTCTTTGATCAACTCTTCATGTTTCAGGACGACTAAGAAAAAACCATACAAATATAATAGTCTTGCAGAAGTACTCGAAATTTTAATACTCCACTTACAAGAAGTGCCGAAAATTGTGAGGGGGGGGTTGTTAGCCTAATTTAATGCAATAAATCTAACTTTAACTTCATACCTCCAGCGTGGAGTATAGCACCTTCGTCTTCAGATGCCCCAATCATAAGTGGAACTTCGGACCCATATTTTCCTTGAGATACCAAGGACATCGCTGTATCCGTAAGGAACGGAACGTTTGTTGATGTTGCTAATGGCATGGGCTCCGCCACCGGTACAAATATAAAACTTCGCATGTTTAGTGGCCACGTCTATTCCAATGCCCATGCCAAAACATTTGATTATACAGCAAGCGTAATACAAAAATTATTATTACAAAGATAATAATAGTTAAACAGAAGTTACTCATTGTTCCGTACAGATTTAAAGTTAAACTGGCCATCATTAAGTTCTTCAGTAGAAAGTCCTTTGAAACAATCCCGAATTTCTTCAGAAGTTATCTTGGAAGAATCAGCTGCTGTCGTTGGGCATTTTAAATGAGTAGCAAGTTGTACAGCATTCTCACGAGGATTTCCCTGATGAGCCCAGTACGCTAGTGCACTTCCACTTTGCGAAATGGCACGATGAAATAAACCCTTTGCTAATGGAGTTAAGAGTTGGAAATGTACTGATGCTCCACCTGCACTCTCCCCAAATATTGTTACTTTGGTTGGGTCTCCTCCAATTGCTTTAATATTTTCTTGTACCCACTTCAAAGCAAGGACTTGATCCTTCAATCCATTATTTCCGGGTATAACTTCATCGCCCGTGCTGAGAAATCCAAATACCCCAAGACGGTAGTTGAACGTCACCTATTAGAAATCAGCAAGCATATATAAAACAGTACAAATGAAGATCAGATTTCTATCATCACTGGTTTCATGTTACCAAAATAACATCTTCATCCATGAAATATCTGGGTCCGTAATACTGAAATCCATCCCCAAATGTAAATCCGCCTCCGTGAATCCAGACCATAACAGGAAAGCCACGTTTTCTAGTGTTATTCTTTATTATTACAATATTTGTTACCATAAAATTCTATTGTAGAAAAGGTGTTGGCTTTATACATTATCATTCTTAAAGTAGAAAAGGTTTACCATTGGAACATAAACATTTAAGTTCAAACAGTCTTCATTTCCAAGAGTAGGTCCTGACCCGTCAAACTCTTTCTGAGTGCAAATGTTACCCGCCTCCACAGCCCTTTTTAATCCTTCCCATGGCTTGGTTATTGGTTTGGCTGGCTGCCAAATCAAAATGTAAAATGGTTTTTAAAAAATACGTCACATGTCACATACTCTTGAAGTCTGTTACTTTACCTCGAATCTTTCCGGTACAATAGCAAAAGGAATTCCAGTGAAAGAATGATATGGCCTTCCTTCCCTTGAAAACTTTACATCACCTGAAATTAATCCATTGTTCGCTAATTTCACATGGGGTGCTCCTTTCTTGAAATAAATGGCACCTGAAGCTGAATTTCCCCACAGTGTAAAAACTAGAGATAAAATTAATGTCAAAGTATTTCTTGCCATTTTGTAATCTTTAGGTATCCAGAGTTTTCCACTCTATGATGTTTTCTCGACTGATTGCATACGACAAACTCCTCATCATCCAGTTGAATCACTTTATCATATTTCACTATAGCATTATAACGTGTCTGGTACTCCCACACGTTTCACTTTGTTCATTTTATGTACATAGTGTACATTAAGCTGACACAAAAACCAATGTAATCATTTTCATGGTCACAGATCGAGATCTCTTCACATAAGTACATAGTGATAGCATAACAGCATATTATGATAGCATAACCAAAGTTAATTTTTTGCATGTCTTTCTTATAATGCCACCAGCATCACTAGCTTCAATTTACCGGGTGGTTATTGGCAAGGACAAAAAGTTATATGTATATGACAGAAGATATTATGGTGTGCTGTGTTATTACTTGCTATTCATCCATTACATCATATTTGGAATGAAAAGTTGGGCCCGATATTTGGGTTACATAACCACGGTTTAATTTATGCTGCATTTGGTCAAGTTAAAGTCGATACCGAGTTGTGTTGTGACCAAACACTATAAAATAACCGAAGTTGCAAACTATTAAAAAACCATGCATAAGAAAACTGGGAACTTCTGTAGTATATAATATTTTTTGCAGGTTAATTCGCTTCAAGAAGTTGATGACATTGCATTCCTGCGTATACAACTTTGCTTTACAAATATTCTTGCTTTGTCATTCCAAGCAGAGTCATGTCGACAAATTACGTATGTTTTATTTGAAATCTGGTGAGATGAAGACGTTTAATTAATTTAAGACCTTGATCTCCTGCCCAGATGAATCGTGCATCTTTTATCTATGGCCCTCTCGGTCCTTGCTTGTTAAAAACACAGAAGGGAATTTAATTTTTCAACATGGAAAAAAATATTTTAAAGTAAAATTATTTTTGAATGCAAATGTAGTTAAATTAAATCAGATAAACCAAATCCAATTTACCCTTAGCATAATAATGTTATTGTATAAAAAATTACACACGCTTTGGATTTTAGGATCAAGTTAAAAAGTATGTCCAGACTGAATTTACTATCAACTTGTCTCTATAAATTACTAGTGAAAGGTACAAGCAAACGTTGTGGAAAATTTTAATACAAAAAATACAACTGTGGAAGACAAATCTATAGCACAACCCCAGTATCAATAAATCATTGTCGAAACTCGTGTGCCCAGTGGGTCAGTTTTACTTTTACCATCTTTTGGTTGTACACAAAAACAGGAAAATTGTAATAATTTGACATTTTGTGCTATTTGGATGGATAGGGAATTTGGANTGCCCAGTGGGTCAGTTTTACTTTTACCATCTTTTGGTTGTACACAAAAACAGGAAAATGGTAATAATTTGACATTTTGTGCAATTTGGACTTTGTAAATATATTTGAATAGGGATAGGGAATTTGGTTAGGGAACCGACCCCGTCTTCTAACTCACAAGGTTAAACTGAAAGGGAGATGTGATATTGAAATAGTATGTCATAATATCAAATTGTTTTATTCAAAGGATGAAGGATATCAACCATTTTAAGAAATGTTTGCGCAATGTGTTAACATGTTATGGTAGATGAGGAGAACAGTTGAGTAAAAACATACTGAAATCGCATCAATTAACGCTTCACGTTCTACGGCGAAAGTTCAATTGAATTGCGTGTTCTCAAGGGGCCCTTCTTTACCTTTTTGCAGATTTCAATGAAACAAAGGAATCTTGTTTTCAGTGCAAATCCCATGCTTCAATCGCAAGCGTATGCGGGTTCGCCCTCGAGATTACAAAGACCAAATTAATCTTAAATTGAACGAGCTTAAAAAGTGTGCGTTTCTGTGAACGCTGTATACTCAATAAGTCAATACCGATGTGTTGTTCATCAAATCACAAAGGCAAATGACATTTATTTCGTAACATTCATTCAGTGAAGTAGGGCATTAGCAATTGGTTTTTATATTAATGCAACTCACAACTTATTCATTCGCTTTTTTTACTTTAAAGCTTTGTCGTTTACTCTTTTGAAACTTGCTTCATTTGCAATACGAGACAGTGATTTAATCAATTTAAATCTACCATATCACAACTATATAAAGCTTCATCGATAAACGAACAAGTTTGATTTGATTTAGACCCGTGAACTGAGCTGAACTACACACGTAGAAAAGTAAGCGTGACTCAAAAACCTAAAACACACAAACACAACCCCTGATTTTCATTCACATTCACCCATTTTTCACACTTTTGACCTAAAGTAAAATGAAACCATGCGTAATAGTGACATTTCTAGCTGCAGTGATTTTAACCATTTCTTTAGCATCAGCCAAACCAATGGAATACGCTAGGGTAAGTACATACCATGTAATCAGGTTATCTGTTGTTTATGAAAAAGGGTAATGGAAAACGTGGAGATGTTTTGCTAATTGGACTTTTCTTATTTTTTGTTCCAATGTGCAGTTTAAACGTGGAGCAGCCTACGCAGGTAAATAGTTCTGCACGTATAGAAAAGTTGAAGTTCGCTCATATGGATGAACGCATAATTTTTTTAAAATATAACAAGTTTATACTAAAATTAAATCTGTCGGATTTACAGGCAGCCATCCCGGAAGTGGGTATGGTGTTGGAGGAACGGGCATTCCCGGAATTACAAATGTTGTAAGATTGTTATTACATAAATATTTGAATATTCGAGTATTGATTGCAAAAAAAGAATTCATCCAAACTTTCCAGCTTGACTTCGACTTCAATATTGATTGAAATGAAAGGCTATGAAAAACTGTATTGTTTCCGAGTACCACAGTCATTTGGGTACAATATCATGTCATGCAATTTATTAATTATGATTTAAAACGTTACAGATTCAATATACAGCGTATAACAAGCTATTAAACAGTGGCCACGGAGGTGGGGGCGGTGGTGGTGGGTATGGAGGCAGTGGTCATGGGAGGAAATTAACCGTTGATCAAGCAATTGGAATGTTTGGTCATCATACTCTAAATAGAAGCTATCCTTATACTGCTGAGCATGGAAGTGGTGGTGGTCATGGTGGTGGTAGCGGCGGAGGTGGATATGGTCGTTAAGAGAAGTGCTCCATTTTCTGCTCAAAATTAAAAACTCAACTTACAGAGGGTTTATATTAAAGTAGAACTTACCCTCTACTGTGGCTAATATTTATTAACATTCCTTATATTATTTAATAGATTTTTATTGATATTTATTCCCTTTATAATGAACGCTTGTACTGAATAAACTTAAATCCTAAAAGTATATATGCCACAAAAATTTTTCCATAATATTCAATTTCATATTAATAAATGAATTTTCATACTCTTTGTTGATTCGACCTGTTGGACAACTCATAACCATACAGCATAGATCGAACTATGAAGACTGCTTATTCTCAGTATTGTTTTATACTGATTGTGGGGGTCAGTGATGTAAGAAAGATATCAGATGCCAAATATGTCTATTTTTACTTCAATGCATTTCAAATATCGTTCATGGTTTATGTTCATATTAAAATACATAATATAGTTACTTGTAAGTAGCAACAGCACTCTACAGCAGTGCGCTATCGTTTCGTTTTGTATCCACTCATGAGTCACATAATATAATCACATTTCCCTTAAACTGGACCCAGCAAAGATACCAAAATTCTGAAAAGTGTCCAGTCCAGACATCTAAATTAGTATAGCAAGTTTCATAAGTACATAAGTCTCAGTCTAAATACATACTTATTATTACTTATGTTTTTGTACGCAAGCAAGTATATCCTTATGTTGCGTCTCATACATTTTGGAGAAGAGTAAAAACTCAAAAACAATCCATGACGTATTATTTCCGGTTTGTTTATGATGGCAGACAAGCCAATCTTCCAAAGCCAATATGTATCACAGTTGACAGTGTATATAAAAGTGTCAACTGTTGCATGAATGCAAGTATAAGATATGATTTTTGACTGGGAAATAAATATGATCAACAACAGCTACAATATCGCGCTACACTGGAAGCTTCTGTTTTATATTCACACAAATGTATATAGTTGCATGAATGAGAAATTCGGAAATTACTTATCTACTCAATACAAAATTGAAAGATGAAGTACATACAAATCTAGCCAGACTCAATTCAAATGGAAGGAACTTTGCCTTTAATGATGACCATTCCTTGAGTAATACACAGAAAGTCAGTTCAACTTCACGAAAATGTGAATAACCAAAAACCACAATAGAGTTAAGTTTATATTTACAGAACTATAGCAGTCTGGTTGTGTGATTTAGTGTTCCGTTACAGTTAATAGTTAAGCTTGTGACAAAATTATACCGCTAAACAGTGGAATTATGTTTACTTCGTAATTTTCTTTTAATGAACAGTGTGTACGTAGGTTTAGCTTCCAATAAGAGTTAACTGCATTGCGGTAATTAGCAAGAAATCTACGATAGCGTCGATGTTACGTTGATACTGCAAGTTTACCATGTAAAAGGAGACTGCACACAATAACATCCTCGTATCGATTATATCCCCACATTATTTGGGATGGTTCATGGATATTTTTCCTGGTGCTGCTGGTAGATTTTTGTGAATAGAAAATAAATGTTTGTTAAGACAAAAGCAATATTGCAAAGTGAACAAATATTTGAACTAGGTTAATAAATGAAATTTCGTCGATAATAAAATTGCAGTTGCGAATTCAAAGCTGGAGATTACTCAGAAGTAAAATAATTGTTAGAGTGAAAAATTTCATTATCATCAAAGGGCAGATAAAGATATATTTGGTTAAGTTGAGAGTTGAGTATGCAATCAATAAAATGCGTGGTCGTCGGCGATGGGTAAGTCTCGGTTTTAAAATTCAGTTTCAAAGTATTTCATTGTTAAAATAGGCTATATCTTGCCTCTGATATCTACCGTGCTTCTGGAATATTTTATCATTCGAAATATTATGCATATCAAAATACGTTTCAAATTACAATAGTATTGATAGAAATATAGGAATATAACTTCAAGACAAAATATTTGTACTTGCAGAACTGTCGGGAAAACTTGCATGCTCATTATGTATGCCCAAAATGCATTTCCTGGGGTAAGCTAAGATTAACTAAGAACTCATTTATTTTAATGAATCAACCCCTCAAGATCGAATCTAATATTGACAATGATTTCCATTCCTTTTTTAGGAATACATTCCAACCATTTTTGACCACTACACTGCAAATCTAGAAGTTGACGGGAAGCCAGTTAGTCTTCAACTTTGGGATACAGCTGGACAAGAAGATTATGATCGTCTAAGACCATTATCATATCCTCAGACTGACGTGTTCATAATCTGTTTTTCACTTGTGACCCCGTCATCCTTAGAGAACGTTCGAACCAAGGTCAGCAACAATTATACAAATCAGATTATTAAAACTCATTCATAAAATCGTTATACCTATACCGGAAATGTGCTTGACAGATTAAAATCTTGTGTAATATTATAGTGGTGGCCTGAAGTGATGCACCATTGTCCCAAAATTCCCATTGTTTTAGTAGGAACAAAACAGGATTTAAGAGATGCTCAATTTCCTCCCGATAAGAAAAAAGAGAGCCAATTAAAGGTAATAACAATTGTGATGATGAGATAAAAATGCACTTTATAATTAACAAGAAGAAGAAGACGTGAACTTCAATTTAACAAACTTAAAGTAATTGATTATAATGAGCTTTCTTCATAATTTTTAGGGACAGGAAATGGCCAAACAAATCGGAGCAGTAAAATACATTGAATGTTCTGCACTAGCAAATACTGGTTTAAAAGATGTCTTTCATGAATCCATCCGCGCAGTTCTTCGTCCACCACTACCTCCTCCAAGAAAGGGACCTTGCACCATCCTATAACAAAGTTTTCCCTCTTTTTATACGCTCATTCAATTTAATTCTATTTTTATTTATTCTTCAGCTTATTTTAATAAAAAAACTCTCTCGTATTAACTAGCTACAGTAACAATCAACAATATTGTAATACAGTTATTCATTGTTTCACTGTTATCAGTGTATGAAGTAAACAGCAAGTTAAAGCATATCTCAATGACATGCTATTTACGGGTCTTGTCTCGCCATCTGTATCGGAATTCTAGAAAAAGGGTGGACTGGAGTTTCATTCATTTATAGTTTTTACTATGCAGTGCCGCATAACATGATCGGATGATCTATTTGTATTCATATCATCATGACATGAACATGAAACACATTCATCCAGCTTTAGCAATACATCTTTACCTCGCATATTGTAAACTAACTTACCTTCACCATTTACATATATCCTAATTATGAACAAAGATACTTTGTGTGATTGTGTCTTTTGTTACAATTGTAAAGGGGCGTAAATTACTTTCCTCTTCTGACATCTGAAACTCCAACTTTAAGGTAGATACATTAAGCATGTCTAGATCGTCCTAGTCATGCCGTAGTGTGTAAGCTAATTCTTGTGACATGAACATGCAGCTTGAAGCTCAGCTAAAACTGCGTATCAGAAATACAATGTCTGTACATTCTAGGTACATACATGACATTAAAATACATATTATTCCTTCAACGTCTCGGCATATAAGACAAGACCATAAGAATATTGAATATTATAGTTTTTAGGCTAAAAAGGTATATACTACACGATGCATGCATTATGCTTTTTTTTTACTAGGCACGGGGTAACGTGCTGATCTCTTAACAACGTTTTTAGCTCTCTCCCACAACTCAGCAAAGCTCTTTTGGTCCTTATTACATTACAGCTACCTACTTGTGTATATCTAAGTCTTCATGATGCAGTACGTCACCATCCTTTTCACACTTTTCTTTATACATCATAAAATACCATTGTAACAATATATATTCTTCTTCTTTTTCTCTCTTGGATAAATCCAATACGTCAGTATGTACTTTATACATTACTACACTCCTATTGCTTCCCAATCCAACCAAGCCTAAAGTAATCATCTACTCTTACACTTTTCCATCCTTCCATCCAACTTCAAGCCTTTAATGTTGAATGTTAAGTTATACATATCGTTATATGTACACATTGATCTGATCTGGCATGGCCTGGCCTGGCCTAGCTCAAGTTAACATGGCTAAGGATATCCGACCAAAGTAAAGTGATACTCTGACACATACATACATACTGTTCAACTGAAGCAACTGAAGTGGATGACTAAACACAAAAAAGTCACAGTCACAACAATACCAATACATGTATTTTATATGTATGTATGTACATATGGACACTCTAAAAATGTCTGTATAATATTCAGACCATTTTTATGTCTTGTATATTGAGAACTCAGTCTGCCTGCTGTTTGTTGTTTCTTTTATGATTCTTTTCTAAATGTGATTTCAATATCCATATAAAGCATATAATATAGAGAATTCAAAAAGATAAAACATAACCCGAATGATTTCATCCTTTCTTTGTACATCACAACCATAATCATCATCATCATCATCACCCAAATTCGTCCTAGTCCTCCTGATGATGATCATACAGAAGCTTGGATATTGAAAAAGAAAGAAAGAAGTCATAAAGAAGGACAGAACATAAAGTCGAGCGATATATATACACAGTGGCCTGACTTAATGTAATGTTATGTTAATTATATTGTACATTGTACCCAAGAATTAAGACTACGCAACGTTTTTAGTGCGATTGAGTTGAACATTGAATAGGGAGTGCATTAAAGTTGAGTAAATGTGCAATACATTTTTGCGTATTACCAAATTAACACATATAATACTTTGTGCAATTTAGTCTATAGTGCTTTGGCACATGACCAGCTGCTGCAATAGAAGTGCAGATCGCATCGAAGACTCGTAGACACAAAAGATAACAACATAAAATACAATACATATTTTATATACAAAAACAAAAGTTGGTTTTGGTTCTCTATTCAATCACAGTAATAAAGGGTTTATCTTGTTCATATTGTATGTGATTTAGTCATCGATTAATCAGCACCACACGTAGCCACGTTGTTGAGTCAAGAAAGACAGAGAAAAAAAGGATATTGAATAAATTGATAACTTTTTTAAGTCTTGCATTTTACTAAGAAGTAAGTACTACCTACGTTGAAATCGGGATTGGGGAAGAAGGCGTTTCTCATTGAAAACGAAAATCGAGAATTGGGAAAAGTTGTTCGAGTAAAATTGGATTGAGAAAGGTGAGTTTTGGAGCTTTATACTTTATTAATAGTATGTGAATTTTGTTGATTGCAATAAAGACAGGTGAAACAGCTGATAAAAGAAACTGTAGGTAATATGGAGGAACAAAAACAAATGAAAGAGGAAATGAAATCATTATAATACTTTGTTTTGGTTAGATTAGTTCAAGATTTCCGTATTTTATGTTTAGTTATCTTATCTCTTATCTTTCATTTCATCATCATCATGCCTTATTATTATAGTGTACTTATTGGTAATTTCTCTTGCAGCCCCAAACACCAAATCTCCTTGCTTCCTGAGACATTTCGATTATTAATTTTAGTAATAAGAGCAAAAGGTAATCAATTTTGTGCTCACAGATTTCCGAGGTCTGCATTATATTCGAACTAAATTTCAAATTAGTTTTCTTGTTGTATAATTGATAATAAGAAGTGATGACTCAACCAATGACCAAGGAATCCCGTTCCTGCATTTTTCTGAATAATCTGAATGCGCCATGTAAAGATGAAATTGCGTCATTCCGATGCGTGATTGGTGACACATGAGACTGAATTGTGATGACGCATCACAAAACACAAAAGTTAACTGTTTTTTTCTCAATGCAATGCAGCATTGGAAATCACTTCGAATATTGCATTGTCCGAATTTAAGTTGCTTCCATTGTCCATGAATTTAAGTTATCCATACATTAAATTGAGTTATGTCGTAAACTGTCATACTGTCATGACTGATTGTGCTAGGTGTTACATGCATTCTTTTCCTAGCTAGTGACATAGGGGCACTCTGATTACTGTAGTGTCAGTGTCAGTACAACAGGAAATATATCACAATTGATATTCTCGGAGCTCATGGTT
>JAANSM010004159.1:0-11737 GCA_036850725.1 Orchesella villosa
ACGTAATCTGAATCAGGTGCTATACTCTCATACGACTGCATTTGAAAGGCTATTGGCTCTGAGAATCAAAAGCCGAAATGGAGTGTGTACTAGAAAATTTGTATGATTGTATATGGTCACTTCGTTTGTCGTTTGCGACCAAACTTGGACAGAGATTTATCTATGAAATATACAAGTTAATGGAGTCCCACCCAGTATCTCTATCATTCAATGTTGCATAATTGATGTGTGACGTAAGCAAGATTTGGAAAACACGCAAAAACCTTGGAATGTACCTGTCATACGGTCCATGATACACAATATAAGTTCTACACGTGATGATGACAAGGTCATTACTCATGTTTTGTTACGTTCCTTGTATTTTGTATACAATTCAGAGCAGTTTCAGAACATTTTCATTATTTATGTGTGTGTACAGTGTACGAATAAAATGAATAGCTTGAATTACTTAATGGATGCTGACATTTATTGATTGACTACATTAAATTACATTTTGCAGACAGGCTTTATGTATATTGCAAACAAATGTTTCAGTAATTACGTTTTCAAATAGAGTACCATATTCTTACGGGGTCGGGACACCATTTGCACTTCGAAATAGTCTAGATTCCAAGTCTTAAATATAATGATATTAACTATTTCCCCCACGCACTATCCCAAAATAATGAACTCATACCCATTTACTAAAAATCCTTCGGAAAATTGAGTTAATACTATTTCGCATTCAGCGTGATACTATTGTAGGCGTGAATCCCCTCGTAATTATATTACTGCGGTGGAGGCACATTAGCTTTGTGATTTTGAAGTGCGGTCGCATACCACTCGACTTCCTTGACCAGCTTCGTTATATTGGTGGAAATCCTTTCGGAAGTACATGTTCCATCCTCCCCAAATGACTGGCTTACCGTTGGAATCGGCACGTAAGTCGGCACAGTCACTATGCCCAGCTCACTAAGGAAAGGACGTAATATAACGGACGCTCGGATGCCTCCATAGGTTCCTACAGTAGTAGAATCGAAATAAGGAAAAAGGAACCATTATTACTAGTTCAGTACTGAAGGACATGTGCCATTTTTTCACGCTTTACACGTCTCCCTATTTACAACCCCCAATGGATGTAAATGAACACAAGTTATATGGCGGAGTCTCGCGAGTGTCTTGATATGGAACTGGATTATGGAGAAGATAACGAAAATAATATATAGTAATATCATCAAACCAAGGCACGAGCGATCAAGTAGCTCCTTTTCTGCAATTTCACTCATCCACTGAGAATCATATATTGGACTTGTGATGAATTGACTCTTTCAACAATGCTCTCAACGTAAGCGCTACATTTGTTATAGGCACTTCTTATAGAAATTCAAGGGAACTGATTTATCCTTAGAAATACAAAAGCATACATCCATCTTCTACATTCTACGCCTTTATTGAGTGCGACGAAATGATTCTGGTTGTGTTCAGTCCTTTTGTTTTTTTACGTCAACTATTTCGTAAGAAACTGACTGTAATATATTATGCTTTGTTGCTTCTTGATTTATTTTTTGCATGAATGAATGAATACATCCTGTATACTTATATGAAGATATTATGATGACGTTGATAGCTATACATAGATCATCTGAAAATGTTTCAGAGAAAGTTTATAAACACATTAACAGAGAGTATTAGGAAAAGCCAGAAGTGGAAGCGTCTACTATCTACTTCTTAAGGAGATCATTCAAACCATTCATATATGAAAAGCACGCAGCAAGTACATGTGTATGTGAATGACGTAAGATGAAGTTAATGTATAGTTTATATGCACATACACGTGCTCTATCGTGTTTATGCTGTGTTGAAAGAGACGCTAGGAGGGTAAGGGAAAGCAGAAAATGTTACACAACATGGATAAGTTTACCTAGCGAGTATGTAATGATTCCGCAAGGTCGATGACGGAAGGAAGCTGGTGAAAAGTGATCCAGCATGTTGGACAAGGCTGGAGGGATCCCACAGTTGTATTCAGCAGAGACAATGAGAAAACCGTCAGCATTCTGGATTTTCTTGTTCATCTCAAGGAGCCACTCTGGAGCTTCTTTTTCTGGCTCTTTCATAAAGTGTAATGGAACCTTCACAAGTTCAAACGGTAACTCGGCCGGATCTAAAACAGTTTATCATACGAATAAAAAATCTCTCTCAGACTTTCACTCCTTTCCTCATCTACCTAACAATAGATAGGAAAGTTATTGCAAGATCATGTGTATGTAGAGCGCTACACCAAAGCCTTTCAATTTGGAGGGAAGAAGGGAAGCTTGGAAATTAATTCTATTTCCTTTCCTTTAGTAAAAGTGTGAAAATCAGGATTATGTGCGAGACTCTTTTCTTTGTGTAAAATGTTGAAATGAAGGGATCTCTTGGAATTGATCCATGCAGAAAAATTCATCAAAATCTCATTTTACGTTATCCCCTCAACATCTCTTTATCAATTACTTATTCATTTCGTGGATGAAAAGAAAGCATGCTATTCATAAAAGCAAGAGAAGCTAAAGCTTTCTCCTATCGTGGCAGAGAATACACTATGATGTTACAAAGAAATTGGAATTTCACCACGTTACCTAGAACTTCGGGATCCATTCCTTGGGCGGTGACAATATTCTTGACAGCAATAGAAACTCTTTCAACCATTCTTCCTGGTCGAACGGTTCCGAGAAAAATCAGTATTTTAGATGGCATGTTTTCTAATTGGTTCTTGATTACTAGGTTAGCACTCTGAAATATGGATACAAAAATTTTGCTATTAACTACAGAAATCACAATACTCAAAAGACACAAGATTGGATTCACACTCCGAAAGCAAAGGAAACGTAACAAGCTCTCAGAAAACAGGAGGAAAAAGGACGCAGATTAAATGAGTTTTTTTAGGAATGTGTTTTTATAAGTGTCCTCTCTATAAATCATATAATATATCACAACAAGAGAAACCTTTGTCTTTCCTACCGTTCTGCAGCTTTGTCTGCCTGTCTCGTTTCTCTATCTACTTAACCAAATGTTCCTATACGATATCTACAAATTCCTGGTGAGTATATATCCTCTGACAACACTTTGAAATGTCTGCATGTAGTAAACACAAACGCAGACACCAAACAGAGGAGTGTGGAAGGAATTGAGGGCAATTTTTTGGGACTTTCTCAAGGACCCGTGTAATAAGTACATATACATATATAAAAACAAAATGGGTCGACTCGCCAAGCTGATATATTGACTACACAATGCTTATATGCAGTATGCTTCTGATGCGATTCTGGTATGCTAAAGTTTTACTTGCTGGTTTTACTCAGTATGGTACGCGGTCGGTCGGTTCTTCATGGCTACAATCTACAATGGCAAGAATCCGGACCATCCTTTGCATTTGCAGCATCAGCTTGCTCGTGAAGGATATATAATATAACTCGATTTGTGTACACACCGAAAGAGCAGTAGAACGTGTTTGGTTTGAGCTTAATGTACGAAGTACGAAACGTATAAGTACTGATGCCAAGCATCAGTGGAACTTGTACGGACGTACTACTGCTAGAAATGTGAAGATCACAAAAAACGGTAGACAGTCACAGTCTGTGTGTCAAACAACCTGGATATATTTTGAGACTCATTGTATCCTCTTCATACATAATGTATGTAGAGTTACACCTTGACTCACGTGGGTTGTCTACGTTCGGACAAGACCAATGATACTACAAAAGTTAACTGAAATTGCTAGCAAATAGTACAAGTATATGTTACGTTTTGTTTCTCTTGCACTTTGACTGGAATAACATATTATAGCGTAAGAATTGCCACATTTTACCTTGGAACGTAATTGGTACAAAAAGGAGGAAATTCAGTAAAAAACTAGACAAAAGCAATTGACTTTTGTACTTGTACAAGTATTAGACAACCTTAGACAGACGTAATGATTACGTAAACATTCTCTCCATTTTTAAAATTCAGCATGCAATGTACACGTATAACTCATACTAATTACATTGCTAAACTTTCCTCGCAAAAAATTGACAAAGTTGAATTCCACTTTTTAGCTGGCTAATAATGAGATTGCATGCAAACTGATGACTCACTTTCCCACGTTTTGAGGATGAAGTAGTTTGAAGATTACATAATATAACTACACAAACATTGTAATTTTGTAATGACTTACGTTAGGTTTTTCGTTACTGATGATTTCCAGTTCGCCAAGATATTCCTGTTGAGTAAACATAATATGTCATAGTCATTAATAAATTACCGATTTCAAACTTACGTTCAGAAAAGTATGTACAAAGGAATTTTTTTTGACTGTTTTGGAACAAGCGTGTGGGTTAACTGGAACAGATTAAATTGTCAATCCAAAAATAACAGGGTGGAAATACTCCACTACTAATTACACCAGCGGCTAATTGCATGATGTAGCCCATTTAATACTCAACTCAGGCTGTTTCCCGGCTCCAGTTGTGAGCAATGAGCATTTTGCTCATCGTCCAGCAATATGTTGTAGTTAATGATGTTTTAGAAGTAATTAATAACAATGTAGTTTTGGGGACAAATATGTGCACATACGTACCACGTACCTTATAGATTTCCCTCACGTTCATTCCACTCACAAGCAGTTTTGAGCCATTCTAGGAGACCAATTTTCTCTCAGGGATCCTATTGTAAACTTTGGGTAGAAATGAAAACTATTATAAAAATGAGACCGTACGACTTTAGACTGCAGTCACATCTAGCTACCAGGTTGCATCTAACCACAGACTTCAAACTACAAGTTCATTTCTGGTTAGAATCTTCATGCAATTAATATTTTAATATCTCCCCATGCAGTAAGTATGTCTATGCATCTGAACGGTTGTAATAAAAACCTAACAATGATAGAACGAATGTAGGGTATCTAATGAAGGTGTTTGCTGACGAAGCAGTCCAATGATACTAAGGAAGATAGAAAAATAGTTATTAAAATAATTCCTATTTTCTATGTGGAATAAAGGCTATGCTGTCACGTTAATAGGTGTTTGTATTGCAGTTGGAATATTATGACTTTTGTTTTAGCGTGTGAAGTAGGACATAAAATGAACTTATTACAAGCACACAAGCAAATAAACACACGTCCTGGGTAATGAATTGGTTGTGTTAGTATGAGGTCATTTATTTAGTAAGTCAGCGAAAATGACTTGGTAGACCCCCTCATTCTTCTCCTGTCACAAAATCGTCACAATGAATTGGAACCCCTTCTTGTCATGCCACATGCCAATAAGTTACCGAAAATTCTTTACATGTTCACGAGTGAGTGTATACAATACATACGAATATTACCTTTAGTTTTATATTTGTTTAGAAAGAACGTAATTGAAATAAACACTGATTACAATACCATCCACTTATTCCTGTCAAGTTCATACACTAATTTTACTAATAAAGTGCGTATCTCGTCTCAAAACATCAAAAGGATTATTAATATATAGATTGATTTTCGTTATACTAACCTGTAGATTTAACGATTTCTGTATTCGTAGTAAGACGCCACTATTATTCTGCTGTAAAGCTTTATAATACTGCATTACATTCTGTCTGATTTTAATACACTTTCAATAGTCAAGTTACTGATAAAGATTAATGCTATGAATTGTACCTGTATCAGTTGAAGTATGCACTATGATGAAAAGTGCTGGTGACTTGATATCACTCCAAAAATACCTAAATTGTGAAGGTGTTACAAGGTGCTCATTCTCCATTTTATTACATGACTCACTGAATTGAATGCACGACCCCTAATCCCAAATTACTCTGGGTAAATAAATGCAATCCAGGTGTAGACATATAAACCGTTATAATATACTACATAAAGCTAAAGGATCACGGACACACCATTTGATTCTTTAGCGTGTTGGCTTAAACATGAAACATTAACAATACTATCTCCAATTTACAGACACGGGTTACCGATTCTAAATTACTCATAAAAATCGCTCTTGTTTAATTACATATTTATACTTGAAATCCTTACTAGTTTCAAACTAATGCATTTATTATGGTTACTGGCACCAGCCGCTCTGCATACTCAACCTCAACGCTATTGACTGAATATGGCTACAAAGATATAGAAGGAAATAAGCTTTATGCATGTCATGTCAGTCCAGCATAAAATTTTGGGACAATTTGGTTATGTATGCGATGAGCTAATAAAAATTAATACGAAGTCCGGCAATCAGAAACTGCGATCGGTGACTGGGAAAAACTCATGAGCATAATTTTGAGAGACAAGAATGTCATAAACTGTAGGAATAAATATTCACAAATATCTGAGGTTAAAAGTTGAAGAGTTGGTATAGCTAAAATATAGAACCAACCGATGAGGAAACTATGGACAAGATTTTGAAGTGTTTGTAAATATTTGAAAAGTTACCTGCGAATTAAAATTTAATGGCATTAATATAATTTATGATGTTTTCGAAGATTGAATGTCTTTCTGGTCTGAAGTCCCCGTCTAAGTGTGTTTCTGATTCCTATATTGACTCATTAATTCATTATTGTTTACGTTGTCTAAATGCTTTCAGAATTCAGACTCATCTAATCAAACAGTTGGCATCAGCACATAATTTACATATATAAGAAATGTCATGAAAATCCCGTTACCGTTTGTAGAAAACTTTCAGTACTAGCTGCAAAAGGAAAACTCACGATTCATCATTCATGCTTCATAATATATTCTGCGTGTGTTATGGTGCTTAGCATTTGCGTGACGGGGTCTTTCGTAAGATAATTCAAGGACAGCTCCAACTAATGGAATTCCACTTTTACCAGATAAAGGATGAAACTGTTAGGTTAGCCACAACACGAATATTATATACAGTATGTAATATAGCTGTCTTGCGTCACGAATGATGGTATACATAGTGGAAAGGATGTTCGATATTATTATGTTATTTGAGTCTTCATCTCATTCTCATACATCTAGAAAAAAAACTTGCTAAAGTAAAGATTAATATGTTTGTATAATATTGCATAATCCGCCCATCATTGTTACTTATGATTGCATTTTGTAATAAAAACGAAAATCTCATCGATATTATCTTCGAAATAATGTAACCCGCCCCCGTTTCACAATTTTCATATGATAGTACAATAGTACATTGTACATTCTTGATGTGGTCTACCATTATCATGTTGGTGGTAGAATCAGAAGACAAAACAACTTAATCTTGTATTTTATTTGTTGATGTCCAACGTATTTCAAACTATGCATTCTTTACGTGTTACAGTGGGAGCATGTACGAGGGACAGTGGCAAAATGGGAAGAGACATGGACTTGGCACTGAATATCGTGGTAGATGGACATATCGTGGTGAGTGGACCCAAGGCTTTAAAGGACGATATGGGGTGAGACAAGCCACTGCTTCCAATGCCAAATATGAAGGAACTTGGGCAAACGGTCTTCAGGATGGTTACGGGTCGGAAACGTATGCCGATGGAGGTACTGTATTTAATTATGTTAACTTTTAATAAGATAACTTATAGCGAAATACGATTATTGTACCCCATCCACATCTGACAGTCAACTGCACATTCACGTTCATATTGCAGTTCAGGCAGAAGAACCAAACACAATTAAATTATAATCATGGGTGTGACGTGTCATATAACTTTTACTTATATGTATCCAGTTGTAACTGCAAAAATTGACTATGCGCAGCTGTATAAGGTTTCAATAAATCGATCTTCACAAAGTTTGTATCATTCCGACAGAAAATCCGTAATACAATTATATCATTCTGTATCCTACACATTTTTTTCACCGATGAAAAGAGCTAAACAAAGTTGTGTGTAAAAGTTTTCCCTATCTCTCACTTACCTTAACGCGGCTGCTGTCACTTGAATATCACAATGAAAGCACTCCAACTCCATATAACAGCAGCAACAAAGTAAGATGTGGAGGACTAACTGTATAAAATGTATAGGCTTATGAACGGCGTATTTTTTTGGGATGACATGCAGGATGCAGAACAGATAGTTGAAGAAGTAAAGTAAAAAGAAAATAAAAACGAATGGTACGTCAAGCAATACAAGACAGCTTACCGTTGGTTGGTGAAAGTTAATATAGATGCTTAAATGGAATTCTTCTTCGTGTACATTTTGACTCTAACTTTCATTTCCGTCCTTAATACACCTATTTGAATTTATTCGGAGCATGAAAAAAGAAAGGTTAGTCCATCAGAAGTACGTAAAGTAAATGTGATTGTGGGGAGATGACTCTTTTACTTCACTCAGTTTCTCCGTAATATACTGTCCTTCATTATTCAAGGACGAGGTAACTGACTCAAGCTTTTCTTTCACCGTTATGATTACAGACGGTGTCGTGAGAATCCCTGATCCTGATGGTATTGCACTGTCAAGTCGTGACTTTGCCATCAGGAAGTGAAATTGAAAGACAACTTTAGCTCTTTCTTTCCCTCTCTCCCTCTTTTAGACATGCATAAAAACCGTGCCGTGAATAGGTTAGTGCCCATTCCTTGTTGAAATTTTGGTGCTAGTGATAAACTTATATAGGAAAGGGTGATATTACGTTGAAACGAGAAATGAGTGGTGACGGATGTGGCTTGACAATGTATGGCTGTAACGAATGCCAAAAAGCCCTTTTGCCAAAAAGAGACAGCCGAAGAAACTTTTGGGATTTTCTGCTCAAAGGATGTTAGAAAATGTTTCATTTCATTCTGGATCTCCTTAACATGAAAACACAAAACAAAACAATATTCTTATACAAAGCTTAAGCTTAAGCTAAACTATCCTATTCTAACTTTGTAACTTGAATGTTTCGTCTTAGATTGAATTGAGCTTGGTGCGACTACGTCATTTCCTTTCTTAGGGAGAGACACTCAAGTGTTTATTGGAAGATAGGGTGTGGTGGCAAGCCACGTTTATATGTGAGAGTGTGTCCTCTGTACTCTCTCAGATTCCAGTCACCGGTTATGCGACACGTACTAAAAGTTAGATTCCAAATGCTAAAGCAGTATATATTTGGTTTTGATATCAAACTATATGTATTCCAATTCCCACCTTCAAAACCAGTATATCTGACCTGTCGTACTTCAGTTCAGATATCAATTTGGGATGTTGAACTAAAGACGAGAAACTTCGTCACAAAGCATTTTCTCATGTCATATCATCACATTTCCATGCATCATGCAACTTTGTTAGAAGCCATACAATTCATCACTTTGCATTTATCAAACGAATACCACTCTGAGTAGGACACGAACGAATGGAAAGGCTAGCGAATAAGTGAATGAAAAAAGTTTTGCATCTCATGCTGCTCAAGACTCAAGAGCTGCCTGCATTCAGAAAATAATTCCCAAACATGACGTCATTTTCCCCACACTCCTATATATACATAACTCGTGAATGGAAGAATTGAATTGAAGTTTCCACTTAGTTTTTATACAAAACACTTGCATACATTTGTATTCATTTATACCTGCATGTTTCATAGAGTATATAAATTTAAAATGAAGTTGTGTAGAACGCTGCGAACTGCGATGAAGGCTGAAACAGCTACTGAGCTACTTCTTGGACATTCACGTTTCACATGGAAGCTGAAATACTGACATGACGATGGGAGGGTAGGAAGACCTTTTTCACGAAATAATTTAAAACAAGAGAACAGAATTTGGGGCAAGCATGTTATATAGCTTGAACTATAATAAACAATAAAACAAAGAAAAGAATTTAACAAGGAGAGCAGAAAGAGAATTGCCTGAGTGGTTCAAAAATAAAATATGACAAAAATGTAGCAAATGCTAGAGTAGTACATAACAAACTTTAGGAAAAGAGTCAAAATGTTTTCTTTGTCTGCTCAGTCGACTGCCTTTTCCAAATGTTACCCAAATGCGATGACTAACGGAAGGAAAACGAAGCGACAAATATACACCATCAGACGTCACTGTCAATAAAATGACATCTGAAAATCATTAATTCATATCACTGTAAGAAATAGCAAGACAAATAGTGAACGGAGGGAAGAGTGAGACATGGAGTGAATAATGTAACTCGTTTTACTCATACTTTCATTTACTCACTTTAGTTTCTCCAAGATTAAAATGCTCAGAGAGCAAGATAGAATCTCGAAATCCTTATAGTCAACTTGAGTCTTTATATATTTGTAAGCATCATCTTATAGTATATAATCGAATGGGTAAACATTGACTTCCGTATGATTGACTGAATCAGTAAGGTGGCAATAGTTGTCTTGTATATATATTTTGCTGTCTCGCAATTGTAAAAAGTTGCAAAAGCAATTGTAGGAATCTCCCTGTAGAAATCGTGTCATCGTGTGTAAGTAGTGTGTGTAAGCATATTATATATACATGTGTGAAGGGAAGAAAAAGGAAATTGGTATTGTAACAGTAGATTCATAAACTGGGAAAGGCTAACTAGGATTTTTCATTTTGAAGCAGTGGCTGCTGCTACTGATGTAGCTCGAAATTTGCTGTGTGTTTATATGTCAATTGATTTTACATAGAGTTTGGGGAGCAAGTGGGTCTCTGAAAGCAATGTGTCGCTGTGTATATATGTGTGCAATCTCGATAATCTTGACTGTTCCTTGTTCTTCTCCGTGTGACGAAGACGTACAGCACATGCATATTATAGACTTGTTGTTTGTATACTAAATGTTATGTGCATCTTAAATAAATGTGTGTGTATATCCATGTGTATATACGCCCTATTTATATGTATTGGATTGCCCATAACACTGACTGAGAATACATTTTTTCGCACTTGTCCTAGTTATTTTTAGAGACATTTTTGTTTCAGCTTGAGTGGCTAAAAATAAACAGATGTGGAACGACGGATGTCTACAAATTTTTATTATTACCTCTGGATTCGATTTCCATGTTTCTAGAAACAAATGACTGGGATATAATGGCGAGAGAAAGAGAGATTTTCCCTTCAATTCAACAACGAGTAAATCACATGCAATATATAGGCTCAGTTGGCGACTGAACAAGATTAGAAGGAAGCTTCCCAACTGATCCATTCAAAACACACCATAATCATTGAATTAATTCAATATTGTCTATTACAACTACAACAGGATTGCACTGTTGACTGTATTATATAAAGAGTATACGTGTGTAATATCCATGTAATTTGTATTTGTGTAACGAGTAAAGAAGATATAGGTTTCTCACAGGATGATATAATTGATATATATGATCTGAGAATACATACACATTGTGTGCAAACCTAAAATGCGTGGGCTACCGCTACCACACAGTCGTCTATGCTGATGATGTCGATTTTCACGACTGATATTATTGCCACCAGCTCCCTTTTTTGTTTCTTTCTTTTCCTAAAAAAATGAGGAAGTGAGCTCATTTAAATATTTGATCTTTCAACCAAAAAAGTCTCAATGTTACATGCCGAATATTCCCGTCTACTTGTTCTGATATCAGTACATAAATTCGTTCGTTTTTCTAACACACGAACAAACCAACACAGAATTCAGCTTGCAAGTAGTGAAAGAAATTGGTATATTAGGAGTAAGAGATTTGCAAAAATTCAATGATAAACCTAAACTGACCTTGATTGTCATTGGTTCAATTTTCAATTCCTTAAAAACTATATATGTTGTACAGTAATAGGTTAGATTTAGCTTCAAAACAAAAATATTTAGGTTACTTATAGGTTAGTTTAAAACGTAAATTCTCCTCCTCTGATCTCACAAATTCTTTGGCAT
>JAANSM010004160.1:0-11734 GCA_036850725.1 Orchesella villosa
TGATTTTATAGACTCTACAAATTCATCAAACTGCAGTTCTTTACAAAAGTATACTATTTTCTTATTTACTATTATATTCCAGTTGTTAATCAGGTTCCACCTCACAGACTTTTTGTAGTGACATTTTTTAAACGTACTGTACTGTAAACGTATAAATGTATTGATGCAGTGATGCAGCAGGAGCTCCGTAATCGAGATCGTTTGATTCGTTTAAAATGTTTTTGGATTTTATGTAATTGTACCACTGCTTTATTCAGACATTCTAAGTATTGTATTATAAAATTCTAGCACACCACTCCTTTATGCTAGCCAAAATGAAAAGTTGTAAACTAAACTTCCCAAGTATCATCCTAATGCTTGGATTTCCATCATGCTAACGCTATTGAAAAAAGTATATGCATTAACAATTTGTAATCTAAACTGTGAAAATTACAGCTCCGGGCTTAAAACTCTGCCACACAACGCCAAAATGCACTACAACTACGCAAATCTGCAGAAGGATTTGGGTAATACGGCTCAAGCCGTTGAACATTACAGAAATGCTCTAAGGTAAGACCACTACTCTATTTTATTTTCTCATTGCCCTAACGTGATACTAGTCAACCAAACATAATATGTCATGGTGTTGAAGTCAAGAACAATCATGTTGAAAATTTATACTACTCAAATATCGTCACCGATTTCATATCAGTCAGTTGATAAATTAAAATTAGGAAATCCAAGAGGAGCTAGAACAGAGGAGAGTGTGCTTGAAAATGAGTCCTACCATGTTTTTGACTTCCGTGTTGAATATATTATAGAGTGACATGGAAGATCAAGAAAGTAATATTTCGGTAAAGAAAGGGAACAAGAAACTAGGAATCCTGTTCCATTTGATCATCTTCGACTCCTAGAAATTGAAACAAGAGGGAACAACGGGATATTATGCAGAAAGTGACTTGAGGATGAGAAGCATCCCTTTGGTTTTCATTCTGCTATTTGTATTCCAAGATGGTATTTTTACATCTTGCCACCTTGAGATCCCTGACATTTTGCTCAACTCATCTTGAGAGAAAGCAAGCTTTGGTTGAGAGATGCCATGTTCCTTTGGTTTTCCAGTGATAGCTTATGCATCCCATAACACATGTGTCGAGCACCCGCTCCTCATTTTGTCGCTGTGACTTGAGCCACCGTTGCGTTTCTCTTGTGTGTATGGAGTAAGTAGTGGAGAGGACGATAGGTGACACGCAACATACGCTACTAGAATGAATGAAACTGGAAGGAAACATATGTCTGCCTTCTATTCACGTTCCCTTCCTTGTACGGCATGGCATTATCACAAGCTATTAATATTCTTAGACAGTATCATCTCGAAACATATACCTCAAAAAAAGTTGCATGTGCTCCTATGTCAAAAGAAAAAACAACAAACACAGCTCTCAGTATAGCAATTCAATGTAACAACACTCGTCGCTCACACCAAAAAAAACAAGATTCAGTTCTAGAATGAGCGTATCAGCAAGACTCTGGCGCTTTGGAATTCCAATATTCAGCAATCTGCATTTAACATGAGTATATCCAAGACTAGCGTCAGCGTCCTTGGTGTGATCTGCAAGAATCTCTCAACGTCATCAGGATAAGTGTTGGATTGGAGCAACGTAAGACATTGTGCTTTCCTGATTAGATTCTTTCTTGTGACTAAATCTCTAATTTTGCTCGTACTTCTACTTGTCATTTGTTCACTTCAGTCGCCTCATTAAGCGCCCTCGTGCTGCTTCAATGATTTTGCAATTGAATCAAAATTAAAATTAAATGACAAACAACACCAACAGCTATTTATCGAATGCTTTGGAGGTCTTTTGACGAGCATCTATATTTATATTCACATGCTACAAAAACGATCCACCACATCAGAAAATTAATTTTTACGACATACTATTAAAGTGTTTGAACCTCTAGGGTTGTAATGAACAAACATGTGCTACAAAGAATAATTACATAGCTCTGGAAATGAAAGGAACGCCTACTGAAAAAATGATTACTAAGCTCAAAAGGAAATTAATTTTGCTGTACATACTCAAGTTTATGTCGACAAAACTTCATTTTTGTTGTGTACTGTTTAGATTTGCATTTTATAATGGACTGGTTTTCATGTTTCTGTCATAGGTACACACAGTTTCACCCAATATATGTATTGTATCTTGAGAATTTGTATCTGTATATCAGCAGTAAACTTTAAAATTTTAGCTATAAAATGTTTCACAACAAGTAGCCCACAGAATGCATTAAAATATTTCATGCTTGCAGAGTGAAAAAATGGGTTCATTCGTTATCAGAAATTCATGGAAAAAAATCGAGAAAATTAGAAACCAGCTCCGTTACTTTCAAAACGAGAGACGATCCATGTTCTCTCATATCTTCCATCAGTGTTATGAGTGTGGGCTATACTATAACTCGCCAACAAACAACGTACAAAATAGATACAAGAATTGTCTTGGTTGAATGAAATTCTAGAATGTATGTTATGTAGTTCTTATGACAGAAAAGAAACCACCCAGCACGAATCTAATATGTGGAGAAATAGAGGAAAAGTAGTTGCATACAAAACCTCACTCCTGTTTTTCAACGAAAAAAAAACGATGCACCAAGTGGATGAAGTCATGCAAAACAAAAGCAAGGAAGAGAAAAGTCATGATGATGGTGATACGGCTTGTTGAACTTATACCAGTAAGGTATAGCACCCACACCGCATAAAAGTTTTGGGTTATATGTATATATACATATATCTTCCCATCTACCTCATCCTCTCTTCACTTTCGTTTCACTTTAGCTTAGAGGCAGGACAAAAGAAAACATGATCATTGAAGCTTGAAATAGAATATCCAAAATGAAATTCCAGGCCCATCAACTTCTTTGAAAATGAGAGTGAAGAGGAATCTACTTTCTTTTACATTGTGCATGCATACACAGAGGCACAGACAGACTACTACACTCTGAAATGAGGGTCGTATTGTGGATATCCCCAAGTGTTTAGCACAATGAATAGAATGAAAACGTCACCAAAGGGAATTTCCTTACATCAATCAACATATTATATTGTAACCCGAAGAACTACTATTATCCCATGCCTTCCTTTCATCCATAACTATATATGCTTATATGGTTTGTGTGGAGCATTCCAGATAAAAAATGAGATATGCCTAACCATACAGATTGGAAAGTATGCAAGTATGCAGCGTCTTCTTGTAATGGTGCTGGTCTTCTGTGAAACACAATTTTATGCTACAATTTCAAGGGATTTTAACGTGAGCTCTATGCACTAGATCAAAATAATATAAATTCTATTAAGCTATGGAAACAGGAGAGGAGAAAGGAGTGGAAAAAACTGGTAGGGAATGAGAACGAGCTGATGCGAGACGAATCAGGAGGCTAAGACCAGAGTTAATACTTTGTAAGAAGCATAATACGCTATAAAAGAGTTAAGAACGATAGAGACAGTAAGTTTTAGTTTTAAAAGGAGAAATAAGGCAATTCCAATTCAAGCTCTGATGCTATGTCAGCATACTTTAGGAAAGGCATCAGACTCAAACTGCTTCCAAACTTATCAAATGTATGCAGATAACTTGTGTAGGTACATATATATAAGTACAATGTATGATAAAGATTACAAAAGTATATGTATATATAGGGTTATAGATTAAAGCACATGAATTGATAGGATGCACATAAATTGAAGTGCTTGGTGAGCTCGCATTGTTCTATTCAAGCGAATCCCTTTACTGTCTCAACATAATCAGATATATGTACTTATATTTGGTTAAAATAAGGTTACTTATCGCTTCTTTTTTCTTTACAAAAAAAAACTTTGCATGAAACTAAGAAATATACAAAGGGAAAGGAAAAGACAACAGCCCATAGCAACCAAGTATATAATTTATTTTATGTAGGTCCCCAAATGTTTAAACGACATACCACAGACAGACAACTGCACATTAAAACTATATATAAATGCGTATGGACTTAGAAAGTTCAGCTCCAAATGTAAAAAGCTCTGTGGTATCTCGAAAAATAGCGGTGTAAACACGCCAACATGTCAAATAGTCAAGATCTCTCTCTCCCTCTCTCTCTCTAAAAGTGAATGTGTGTACTTTATCACAGACTGCACAAAGTAGTGTGCTAGTGTTCCAAAAATATATTATTCTCATCTTCTCACATGACCTAACGACAATTTAAGCATTTAAACCATACTAAAGCTACTTCCCTTCTCCACTTATTCCTTTTAAAAACCGAGTTTTCCCTACTCGCATCTTCTTTCTCATCCTCTTCTTTAGCTTTTTGCCGAGAGAAAAAAAGAACTTAAAGGGAAAAGGGCATGTATGCACACGATTAAGGAGACAAAAAAGGATGGGGATACAAAAAACATTGGGAAATTGGAATCGGAATAACATAAGATTTCACTAGTTTACTGACAAACACATATACACACATAACTTTTTCGTATTGTACAAAATATCAAGCACATACACACACACATAGATGCAAGGATATCTACATAGCTTTGAATGTGTAAATATGACGACAAGGGAAGAGAGGGAGAGAAGACATAGTGCAGTGAAAGCTTGAAATTTTCCCATTTTGGAACAACAGAAAAAGATGCATCACGAGACAGACACGAAAAAGAAGAACTCCATGAAAAATTGCTGTCTATAATCTCTCGAGGATTTTCTCTATAAAGTTCATTCGAGGGAGAAAATGGCGAAAACATGAGAATAATTCTTTAAGTTACATTAGAGTTATGTAAACCTTTCTAGAAACTCCAACAAGAAAGGAAGGAGAAGAGGAAGAAGAAGAAAGGGCAAGAAATCTAGTTTATTTTCTTCCAGCTTCCTCCAGGCCCATACTGCTTTTCTTTTCTTGAGTTATACATACGCAAATAACATTGTTATAAATGAAATACACTTATTACTAAGCATACAATATACTTGTGTAATATCAAATATTACTACTAAGATAAAAATAGATACATAAAAACATATACATATCCATATAGAGAAAGCACAGAGGCACAAAAAAGCAAGCTAAGTTTCATTACCTCATCTAAAGCTCTCAACAGAACATTTAATGTATTACGGTGCAAACAATTTATACCAGGCTGACGTTATAAAATGCCAATTTCGACAGAAATAAGTATAACATTTATCTATGCATTTAATATCTCTTTGTGAGTCATATAAACTATTTCACTCTCTTACTTTCTCTTCACGGTGTGTCAGTACATGTGAATATGGGTGTGTGTGTTGGGTAGCATCAAGTGTGTTCAAATGTGAGTGTATTGCATATGTTGGCGTCCACACAACGCTGTCTTCAATTTTATCTCAACGGAAATTCGAGCTGTATCAAGGTTTTCTTGTGTTTTCGTAAAGTGGAAATCCTTCACCATTATAAGAATCGCTCCCTCAGAAGACATCTTTTCGCAATTGCGATTGCCATAAGCTTTCTCTCTAGATATTGTGATGTGATGGAAAGGGGATGGCTACGTTGGTTATTTGGTGTACATAAAAGGAGAAGGAAAAGGTGGAAAGCAATGCATAAAGAAACAACGACCTGTAACCGGAATAGTAAGGAAAGTTATACGTGGTGTAATAGAGTATCGAATGTGGTAATAATACATGCAAGTAAAGGTACCCTATTATGTAGGGTTGCCAGTTTTCGTTTTCGTGCAGGTCTTGTAAAGAAATTGACAAATGAGTTCATAGTTTCCATATCGAATGAATATTTTTTTATTAAAACAAAGAATCCCTACAGATTTTCTCCGATTTTGCGGATTTTCATTGAATATGAAAATACTTTTGTAGACATCGTTAAAACTATCTTAGTTCAATAATTTTCGTCAATATAAATATAAGTTTTAATTTAATATAGTTCACAATTGGATAATAGTCGAAGAATATAATTTTTCATTCACTTGTGTTAGTAATAAATGATGAAGGTTTTTGAATACGGAATTAAAACAAGTTTGCTTTAGTTTCGTTTCCAAGGCAGAAACAACATTTTCTGTTTTCGACAATGAAACAGGACGAACCGAAAACACAGCAACCCTACATTACACTACATATCATAATAACCTATATGTAAGCAAAGAAAATAAAATGAGGCAGAAGAGTAGAAAAAACGGAGACTAAAAGAAACAGAAAAATAATGGAGCTATAACATTGTGCCTCTCTCACGGGGAGCATCAACAATAACGTACGACCTATTATCTCAGCAGCTTCACCATTCCACCGTCTGACTGAGGAACTGCCTTTTCGCTTTTCCCGACATTTCTGTTTTTCTCTTTCTTCTTTCTCTCTCTTTCTCATGTTCTCCATTCTCCCACTTTTTTTTTCTTCCTACTACTACGTTCTTGCTGAAGTTCACACTACAACTGCATATTATGTACAGTATATGCTTAATAATATATTGTGTCTAAAGTATAACTCTTCAAGATAGGAGAAACTTGTCTACAAAATAGAAGTATAGAAAGTGCAACCTTTCCTCTGGACTAGGCAGAGAGACAAAGCACAAGTCGTCGACGAAATGTGGAGAAAGAGAAAATATATGTACTGCAGAAAGAGATTTGGAGCGCCTCAAGCGTTCTATGGTAGAATACAGCCATGTCATTAGTATATCTAGAAGATTTCACCACTCATTTAGCGACTGACTCGTGGAAATCTGGGGCAACAAACTGAACAAGCTGCAAGAGATAAGCTTGGAATCGCCTAAGACTTTTTTTCACTGAGTCCTCCACCTTGTATGTCTCTATTTCCTTGTACCTACCTGTCGAATTAATACTCATTAGTATAATTACTTCTTAACATTCCACGTATTAACAAAAACTGTTAGTAAGTGCTATCTCCGTTTTCATTTTACCTACGCAAAGTTAACTGCTGACTGTGTCCAGTATAAAATGTAAACACAAACGAAATTCTTCTGCCTGTATGTATACAGTTCCGGCTACCTTTGGTAGTTAAAGTTAACGCATATATTTTTGTACAATAAAAATGAAGATTTACGCACAAATAAGCTCAAATTTATAAGCATGAAGGAATTACTATAAAATCTGCCCTTGTACTGTCTTCGGGTAATAGAAACAAATTACAGTGAACCCCCTTTTTATTTCAGAGCATTGAATTCACGCATTGCCCCTTTGTTGGTCCATTCTATGTGAACAGAAATCCCCTATTCAAAGCAAATTAGTATCATCTACCACAACATATGGTATACTCAACAGGCATTCCATTCCACATACCAAAATAAGTACTTCAACTGACTGAAGGTATTCTCAGGAGTAACCAGATACACTTCGGAAGAGGTCAGAAGGTCAGGAAAATGCTCATAAATCTCAAGGTTCTAATACTCAAGGGAAAAGATGTTTAACAATTTCTCTTTTTGTCGACAAATGTGTCGTGATATGGGCTTTTATTTTTGGGCCACGTTAGCTGGCAATTTGGATAACATAGTTTGAACACAATACTGTTAAAACAAAGAAATAAAACAACATCAATTTAATAAATCACTTTTCTTAAATGTAAGGCGTGACGATTGGGTCGAAAGCAAGAATTTGTAGCGTTGTAATATTTCGATTGGTTTGGAAAGGAGTGTTCTGACAGCAAGAATTAATCCCTTGGGGCGACCCGAGACTAACGTCAGAATTTTAGAACTGTCCCAACAGTATAATCAAATATCAAATCATTCTGATATATAAATCATAAAAGGACATGGCTTTTACAACTGAACAATAACCAAGTTGCAGCCTTTATATCATTAATATTCGCAATATAAGTCGATTTAAAAAAAAGTGATGGAACTCTTGGCGTGAGCTTCAAACGTTGTTGAAGAAAAGCATCAGCAAATTTAGCACTTACACGTTGTGCTTGTCTAATTGTCAAACGTGAATGTTTACTAAAACTTAAATTAACTCAGCTCATCTTGCTTTATATCCATATTGTGTTAATAAGCAGGAAAAATCTAATGTTGGTTAGATGTATTGGCAAGGACAAAAGAATTTTATCACGAGTTTTGTAACTTTATCGGGCGACTAAGAGCCCTACTAAAAATCAGTGGTATTTTCTGATCTGAAGACGAACATGAGTATAATATTGTATTTCCTCCATGCACTGCATAAACGTGAAACTTATATATTATACTTTGTTCATGTACATTCAACTGCTGTACGTACAAGAAGCACCGGAAGATGGTTAATGTGATCACAGACATACATCGTTTCATGGACATGTGGCCTCTCAGGATTTCTCTCAAACTATTTTCTCTCTCTCTCTTGTGACTTACGGAGACAAACACAAAAGCTGTTATTTTATGTAGGAGTTGCAGCCTTCGGGGAGAACTAAACTAAAGTAACTGAACAAAAGTGTAAAGAAAGCAGAAAGTATCATGGGAATAAAAAAGAAGGAACAAAATATAGAAGAACATAACGAGGAATGATGAGTCATAATATTCCAGTTACAATAGATCCAGTCAGAGATATCCAGTTTTTTTCTTCCACTGATTCAATAACATTATGAAGTGGCAATCAAATGTATGACACTACACTACAGGAGAAGTCCATAATGATCACAAAAAGTTAGATTATTATGATAACCCATGAAAGTTCACAAAGACAAGGATCTATTACATCTTTATTTTCCTCCTATTTTGACCTTATCATCATCATCATCACAACATGAGAATGGGAATGACTATGGACATTAATGGAAGTTGGAAAAACTATCAGTTGGAAGTTGATGGGGAAAGGAAAGGGGGTAGCAAACAAATATTTGTCATCAGTCATCATATAGTAATAAGCCATGAAGGAAAGCTTTGTAATCTTTTGCTCCAGTCCTATCGAGAAAAATATTTTCTCTCCAAATACAATGTTGATCTAAGACAAATTTCCGATTCGTTTTAAGTTGCTAATGACGAACCTGTGCTCCTACACACACAGACAAATGCCCACATTGACCTAAAAATAACTAAATTTCTTGTGAAAACGTCATTGAGATACTCAAGCAGTTGGGCGAGAATAAGAGGCTAGAATACTGAACGATGTTTCCAAGTAATCCCATGTGGGTTGAAAGTCAAAAGAGTAAGAGGTCAAAAATGTGAGCATCCAAGATGATGGTGATAAAATCCATAAGTTTAAGAGTAAAATGGCATTAATTTGAGCAACCAAGTTTTAATAGCTTTTAATCATCAGAGTGAGTTTGAAACTGTGTGCCCTTGCTATTCCCTGAATTGGGAATCGAACTCTGTATACGAGGAAATGTTGTCATTGACTGACAGAATGTCTTCGAGATGATGCTACTTCATAAAGATATTACGCATTTAGTCGTGATATAGTGGGTACTTAGGTTGGTGGTTGTTCTTGTCAACGGATGTTTCCTGTTGAGACGGAGACTGTATTTTTTGGATAGGATCTCATTTTTCAAGCAGCTCCTCTGGCTCAACTCCCTTTAGTACTACAAGATATAAAACAGTTTGTTTTGTGGCTCAAACCATAACCGTTTATTTTAAGATGGGTCATAACATAACAGTGATTTTTTAATGATCCAGTTTATGGCCACACCATGCGAGTGCCCATAATAACTTGGGAACATTACTGAACGACAGTGCTGAGGCAGAAAACCACTTTCAAGAAGCTCTGAGGATCAACCCCCTTCATGCCCATGCATTCTTCAACCTTGCCAACTTGAAACAGTAAGCCGTTACCTTCTTTGTATGTCTTTTCATTTTTTATATTCCCTCATTCACGTATTGATTTCAGCCATTAACCATGCATACAACGAACCCCTCACCATATTATTCCAAAGTTGCTTCATAGGCATAAGTAGTGCGGCGATACTTTTGAAAAACTATAAAAACACAGCCTTCCCATACTTTCCTCCTCCATCCCATTCCTGATTTACTCTTTCAGCTATGCCATTCGCAAAGGATGATCCTGAATACTGACCAGCATTTTCTTCCTTCTCCTGATAACAAACAACAGTAACAGGATCTTACGATACGGGAAAAAAAAAGTTTTACTCTTCGGATTTACAATTCATAGAAAAAGAAGCTACCTATGCGAAATTGTAGCTCAAAGTTTATCCACGGGCTACACAGTGAAGACACAACATAAAGACATTTACATGCTATATTCACTACACAATAATTCATGCCTACACACTTTGCCCGTCCACTTTCCGCAGATTTACAACCGTGCGCCATAAAGGTAGAGATGGTTAGTTGGGAATATGTCATTGTAAAGAAAAACTACGAAGATTTTGAAGTATAACCAGAATTAGGCAATTTATAGTTGAGTGGAAACAGAAAAAAAACCAACAAGCGGGATCAAACAAGCTGTTAGACTTGCTATGTAAGTACAAACAAAACAAAATATAGTTACATCCGCAAACCCTCTACGCAATTTTTATTTACATGGCTCTCGCTCCCTAAACATGGGGTCTAGGTTCAAACTTTGGGATTGTTTGTAGCGGAACAAGTAGAAAACAGGAAGCAATGTAAGTTCTAAGTAAAACAAGGGTGAAAGATCATGCAGTGAATTACAGCAGCTCTTCACATAATATACAGTTTAGAACAGCTAACTTTTTACATGATCAGGTATGCATGTTTGCAACACTCGTTGAGTTTTTTTTTTCTAAAACAAAAATCGAGTGCTGGCTACACCAAGACCAAAGAATTGAATGCATTTACTCATTTAACATAGATAGAAAATAGTGGGCTGTTTTTTTCTAAGACAGGGCAATAAAAATACGAGACGAAAAGCAAAATCTCGGCTGCCGTCTTCTTGCTTTTCCCACTCCAACCAAATGATGGTGTACTACTGCTCTCCTTATAATTCATACAAACAAAAGTTTAGACTTTGCAAATTCGCAGCAAAGTAAAAAGAAGAACAAATGGAGAAAAGGCGACGAGAGAAAACGAAGGAGTTTTTCTCTCAAAGTAAAATGTGCTGGGAAGGAAGACTACTTATTTCTCCTTTTTTCTTTGGTGGATGACATATATATGTACATTACAATCTACATTCTGTATGTGTAGGTGTGTGTGTGAGAAAGAAAGAAAGACAATGTAACGGACTAAGAAAATACAGAAGCAACTACCCACCTCCATTATAGTCAGGATTGTATACACACACACACACGCATCACAGTAGTAGTGAGTGAAGTTGTTCACTATCTTAAGTGCCAGGTAGTAAGATAAAACTAGCTGTTGGAGAAAGCTAGCATAGCAACAGTAAATAAGTTATAATGGTCATTTTGGAAATGCGGAATGTTACCTGGAAGGCTGCCAAATCGGAACAAAGGGATAGATCACCTCGTTCTCTTTCTTTCTCTGCGTTCCGCCTTTGTACAAATGCAATATATAGCTAACGTGGTGCATTTTATACTTTTAACAAAAACCAAAGCCCCCAGTTGCACAGAATCTATACGACTTTAGAGTTCGAACTGTACAAACAGCTATGAAGGGATGTAGAAAGGTATGTATATGTAATGTACTTAAACACATATTTATTTACACTTATGTGTGCTAAAAATGCATTGTGTAAGGTCTGGTGATCTACTGGCTAGGGAGTACCTTTAAATAGAAAAGTGTTGTTGGTACGAAGCATGAAACTGTGGATGTGGATGTGTGTGTGTGTGTTTTCCTAGCAGAGGAAACCATATTTTCTCCGCCTCTTTATTGCATACACTTATGGGAATCGTTCTATGAAAGAGTTATA
>JAANSM010004161.1:0-11733 GCA_036850725.1 Orchesella villosa
TTACTAGGAAATGGAACTGACAGCAGAATGGACGGAATGGACGCTTCAATTTAATAAAGTTAGAAATAATTAGTATAGTAACGTTGATCTATTAAATTAAATTGCTCCTAGGAAAAGTGATGATTACTACTATTATCCGTTTATATTGTTGGAGTATGTATGGTTTATATGGTTGGAGTGTGTCCTCGTACAGTACAAGTATATATGCTTTGCCCATTAACTGCTAAGACATCAACTCCATATCCAGCGTTAGACGTTGAATCTTAAGGTTTCTGCCTCCAGCATGAAAATAGCTTTTAAGTGTTCACGGAGTGCCCTGCAAAGAATCAGCAGAGAGAAATAATAAAAAGGAACGTTGAACGTTTATGGAGCGTGTTTTCCAATATATGTAGCAAACAAGTTTACAGTTCCTCCGAACAAACAACCTGTGGGCCTTAGTCACGCAGCAGTAGTTTTTTTCTTCTGGAAGTACGAAGCTGAGATGGCGGACGCTTTATGATGGAAGTGGTGTGGTCGTTTAGGGCGCTTCACATTTCATTTTTAGAATTTCCTCAACAAAAAAGTCAGCTCACATCTTCATCTACGCGACTCCTAAAAAGTTACTTCATACAAACAAGCACGCACTAGCTCTAGAAAGTGACCCTAAAGTAGAAGTCGTAAAAATATCCGCTCACTTATGTGTCTCGCAGTCCTTGGCTTTCGCTATAGTAGACGTGTTTTGCAATGTTGCGGTTTCAATGAAGTATCCTTTATCGTTTCAACCGTATGTGGTATGAAACCGTATAGTTTTTAAATTAAGAAACCATGAACTTTTAAGACAGTACTTTTTGAAAGATGAAACGAGGTGATGTTATTACTTTAACCCATACGGCAGGTTATAAATTGGGAAACAGTTCGATTTCGATACTTAAATTCTTCAAGTGCCATACCGTGCACATCTTTATTGCTTTGACTATGAAAACCGTATAAAAGTGAATCAAATGGAGTGAGTAATATTACGTGGAAAGTGGAAAGATGAAAAGAGTAAAGAATGGGAAATAAAATACTGTTAGAGGATGCAATTGTGCACTCGTATCCGGAAATACTTGGCAATGTCTTAATGCTGCGTTGGCTCTGTCTTAAATGCATTATATTGTTAGTGGTAAAAAGGAGGAGAAGGTACACGTTCACGTTCTCTGGAATCAAGAATGAAAGAGGAGAAGCATAGTAGTTGCACTGAAACATTCTCAATGATTCCCATAGTATTTCTTCGCAGAGCTGCAACTTCGATAGCAGCGGTTGGATGTTTTATGACAGCGAACTAAAATGTCTGCTTGGAGCACTATCTCCATGTATCTATATGTATAGATAGATCCAGTAGTTCAGAAAAGTGTTTCTGTATTATGGGTTGGAAAGGGATGACATGACCAATTCATGAGTAGCGACTTTCCTGATTAAATTGGTGATTTATATCTGCTGATTGTTCATTGAACCGTTTTCTCAAGTACCGATGGGAACATCTATTGAGATATTGAGTTTAATGAGGAACGAAAGTTGCGTCTAAAACTATATATATATGTAAGAACAATGGAATATTTGGATAGCTGCTGTATGTATGTACTTTCAAGAGTAGAACTAATTTTAAGTATAAGTTGTAACTGTAATATCCCACTAACGCTAAAGATTCATCTACCTCATAGGACACATCAAGTTAATATACTACAGTTCCAGATTATAGATTGCTAGTGCACTCGTTGTATCTTTCAAGATATTATTATGGATGAAGTTTGCTTAAACGGCTGACCATTACATAGTACACTTTTCATTTAAGCGCTACTCTTGTCGGATGTCAAAAACTTTTACCCTATTCGTGCAAGGCTACACAGAGAAGTCGTTTATTGAACAACTACAGCAATTTTTCCGACAAAGTTGATGTCATCTTTGATAGAGAGATGCAATACTTGCGTGGAGAAATCACTAATTGAAGCCAAACAAATCTTTTATACTCGTACGTATCTCCTGCAATTTTCCATTTATGGACTCAAGGCTTCTTCACTATTGTATAAAATAAGAAGCATTTACTCATGTGGAAACTATAGCAGGTAGAATTTCTTAACCTTTTAGAAAGAGTGCTGAATGAATGATAAAACAATATTCATATGTATTTGGGTTGGTTGCTGGTTACTTTTTTTGTTCACTTTTCTGAGTTCGTTCATAACATTAGAAGCAAATACTTTTGTTATAGACTGTGTGTACGAACAAACAAACGAACTGCTTTCTTTCTTCAAGAACCCATATAATTTAATTCTCCAATTATGTCAGTTTTCACAGTCAGTCGGTCCTAAGTCTCATGTGCTTATTACCGGTTTCTTGAGTTGCTTGTAGTGTGGTAGGAAGCCTTCATTACACAGCCATCATCAAACACCGCTTTGTCTTTGCTCATGGTTGATGGTAAATAGCTTTCTACAACTCAAACGTGCATCATGTAATCTGAGTAATCTCCATCAAATACAACTCCATTGCTACCGCATAATATCGATTCAAAATGTGCGTAAGAAAATGACAGGGCATTAAGTTCTTCCGTAATGTATTTCAAGAAATCAGTAGCTTCATTTTTTTTAAACATTTTCAACTAATGCTTTTCGCATACATTACTGGCATTTTGTAGTATTACGAAAACCTGTAATGTAAAAGAAATTTATGAAACTTTTAGAAGAGATTCTTGATTTCCTTTTATATTTTTATGGATTCTTTGAATAGCGTAGGGGTGTGTGGGGTAGGTGTCAGCCGAATAGGGGAAATTGAAATTAAATGCGTTGAAGAACTATACAGTGGTATAGAAATGACATTCATATCACATATAGGACACATTTATGTGAAATTTATTATGCACATCCTCCTTAGACCCTGAGTTGAGAGTTGAATAACAACCTATAGTCTTGCATAAAGGTAATATTAAAGTTGGCATCGCGTGGTTGACTTTTATTGAGCGTTCGAACAGTGCAGAAGATTAAACTCAAATGGCAGGTTAGATACCCCCTTACACCTTAACTATATCCCTTTCTTGGTTCTCATTTCTCCTTAGTGTCTTCACCAGTAATATTTAGTATTTTTTTCAATATGAAGCAATTGTAGCTCAATTTAGCTGGTTTTCCGAAGGTATCTTTGATGGCAATTAGAGGTTCTACTGTAATGGTAGCACTGTAAGCTCTTTAATGCGTTTAAATATTGAACTAAACGCGATGCATCTGCTGAAACTCAATTACAGAACGAATTCTTGTTCTATGGCCACCTTCTTTGTACGTTTCCTAAAGTACAACTTTACAAACACTAAAATGCAGTAGAGAACAGGAAAAGTACAAAGAAAAGTTACCACATGTTGAAATTTGATGGCTCAATTTGTTCCATCTTTTGTTTCTTTTGGCTGTGCACGAAAAAAACTGGTGAAATGGTCATATCAAAAATAACGACTCAGCAATAGGAATAAGCTATAGACATTAGTGTGCAGAGTGTATGACTTGAAGTTTTTATCGTTGTTTTGATTATCGACGACAAGTTTGGAAAGAAAATAAAGCTTAATATTTGTATCAATGCTCAGAGATATATGTGGTATACGCATGGACATATTATGAACCTAAATGAGTCTAGCAAATTGTTATGGTTCTCCCAAGAAAAAGGGCAGATAATATGGTATGACATTATATAAGCTGCCGACGGAAGGGGAGTTTTCTTTGTCGAATGTGATGCAGCATTTGGTATGCTATTTAATATTAGCGAGCCTGCCGTTCAAAGCCTGATGTATGTAGTGACGATGTTTTAGATAGATATGTTTGGTTGAGTTTTTTCATGATGTGGTGTGTGATTGTGTGTGAGTACACAAAGTTTGACGCAATGGCAGTTTGTAACATGAATGACAGTGACCGCTTGGTGTTTGATTTCCTCATTCTTTTTCATTAGAGTTGCAGTTTAGGAGACTTCAGTAGGGAAAAAATGTGAAGAGGGTCTTTTCCATTTTCTGGTGAATGAGTAGAATGAAATGTTTCATCTTCTCGTGTCTCTCTCCTTGTATGTATAATATGATGCACGGTTACGCTTACACGTCTACTCGTCCTTGTTGTACACTGAAGCAAAGAAAAAGCAGATTCAGTTTCATGGTTGTATTTTCTTATTTCCTTCATTCGTGCATGAAATCTGACTACACAGACTGCAGATTCCATTTCTTGAAATACCACAGGGATTCACGCTTTCGTACTATTAAAATTCCAGCTTCGTTTTTGTTCTTCTTCAAGATTCAAATTGGTCAGTGTTGTTCGTACTTGTGAGTTCGAACTTGGTAGGGCATATGTAAAGTGATATTCTTCTCCCTTTGTTCAGACAGAATCCTCAAGATTTTTGTCTACGTAGTTTCTGTTATTGTGTTGCAAGTTTGTAACCTACTACTCAAAATTTGTGCATGTTCTTTCAGTGAGGTGTTTTTAGATACTGATGATGATATATGCATGAGTGAAACTCTTAAACTTCTCAATGTCTCTGCGCGTTCGGTCGCTCATAACATAATATTATTATAGTAATGTGTGTGCAGAAGAAAAGAGACATGAAGCTGGAAACACAGTGGTAGTAGTGTTTTGGGATAAAATCCACGATGCAACTTCTAAAGTAATCTATGTATGCGTCTGCTGAGGGATGCAGGTTGTACATACTAAGTTGGTTGAATTCAAACTAACTAGTTTTTTTTGTGATGTGACGAAGTTTGCTGAATAAACGTGTGTGAAACGAGCGTATAGCTGGAATCTTGCTGAAAATGAGTGAGAAGTCATTCGTGGGTGTTGGTTTTTTACTGTACTGAAAACCGCCCTACTGATACTAACGTTTGTCTTGTTTCCTTCATGTTCATACCATTATTAGCATGGTATGTAAGCAGCAAAAGCTGTTACAAAGCCAAGAATAGATGAATGTTTGAACATTCTATTTTCACGCAAGTTAGGCACAAGTAAATGAAATAATATGGAGTGCATAAGTGAAGGATTTAAATGAGATTTCATTGCTGATGATGTGCTATTGTGTTTTTTATTGTAAGCAAGTAAAAGTCGGAGTAAAATAGAGGGTCGACGCAATATAATGTATGCTGTCACACACTCTTGGAATGAAGTTTCAGAACTCTCGATTTGTCTGTGTCATCAAGAGCTGCAAGTACAATAAAAATGCGAAATCGAATGTCTTTCGTGAATCTCTGGAGTATTGCTTTAAACACTAAAATGTCGTAATCTTGTTTTCGTCGGTAAGGAATTTTAAATTGCTTCTGTTCACATTTATAACCCTACTCCTCGGCTTAAACTCACAGATTGAATCCAGAAGCAGAAGAGTTTTAATGCGATTTTGTGAACTTATATGAGATATACGAAAAGCATTAATAGTTTATATAAAATAATATAGATAGATAGCTGGCTGTATATTAGTATAGTATGGTATTGACATTTTTTAATTCGAATGCACTAAGCCATTGATTTGCCTGCGTGGGTGCGATACATGAATCTACAATAGTATGTAAGTTTTATGTACGTACGTAAGAATACATATAAGATCATCTATATAGAATTAATTACCTTAGTATATGATGAAATTGTGCTAATCCCTAGCGTATTGTGCCGCAGATTTGGTGTAAATACCTTGTGCACGTTTTGCTCTACTATCAGTCAGTCCTACCATCCCGGGATATTTGGAGTTTATGTGCGTCGAAACTCGTTAACGTGTCTTCTGTCTACTAATGTTGATTTTAGGTCTAGGCAATGATAATTTCGTTAAAAATTAGGTTGTATGTATAAGAAGCTTAATGTAATCTCCATGTTTATTCTGCTCTCATTTCTGCACGATAAGAAAATATTTTGTACCCAAAATTCCCATATACGTAAATGGCTACATATACATATATATGCCAAAGAAATTGTAAAACTCGCTATATGCAAAACTATATCCAAGAAACTCTTAGCTTGTACTATCTTCTATAACCCTTTTCAGTGCCAACAAACTTCAATGGTTTTTATACATACTCATATGTCTGGCGACACTCAAAATCAAGTTCAGGCAAGAAATGGGAGATATTTTTAGTCTGAGTCACAACACAAACCTTAGTATTTATTAGCTGTTTTATTTCTGGCTACGTCATATGAAACTTTTAGAATGTGTTGATTCGTCATTTGAAATTTTAGGTAGTCATTTGAAGAAAAGCATCACACGTCAGATTTAAACTTAATGCGGTATTTCAAAACAGCAACCTTGAATGTACTTAAGTCAGACCATGATGTAATAGAATAGATAACTTTTGGTTGTGATCTGAATGATTGATCGAAGGGTCTTTATTATTCTTATACAATCACTTCTGCAGTTATTCCAATAAATAAACCACCCACACACGACATGTTGGGTAGTGATAACTGCTTGAGGTATTTTTGGTTGTATTTTAATTTGCTCATAACGGTGAATGTAACCAACTATCCTCAAGCACTAAACTATAAATTATTTTAAGCGTATTATCTACAACATATTATTCTTGTCTCATTTATTTACACATTATTACATTGCTACTGATAACGGTCAGTTTACTGTAATGCAGACGCATATAGCTAGACAACCGAAGTCACATCTTCAAATTACTGACCCATGTTCATTCATGCACAAATAATCTTTTCACTGTGGTTATTAAAGTCATCAGGAAGTAGTTGCCTAAACTGGTGGACATGGCTCAATGTATTTGCTTACTATATGCAATGTGTTATAGTTAATAGCTTTCCTCCAGGGCTTTCCGGTGGCATATAGCCAAGTAAAACAAGAACTTGTGAGTTAATTAAATTTTCGTATTAATATCCATTGCAGGGCTGACTATATGACAGAACAATATGAACTTACGAATTTGTGCTTAGTGTGTCCAAGCTGAAACATTCACATTGGCTTTGGCTTTACGCTGCCGGTTTAGTTTCTAGTTTTTGGTCGTAGATAAATCTTACTGGTAATTTAAAATGCAATTTAAAGCATGATAAACGCCGAAAATGTCAACTTTTAAGAGTAGCTAGTTGTTTTGAATAGGAAAGGTCATATTTTTTACTTACTCGATTACTTACTTCAAACTTCGTAGATTCAGTTTTCCTAAACTCCGCTGCAGGTGAAGATTACCTCAATTCCTTGATAGTTTTTATGTGGCTCAAAAGTGGAAACAAGAATTCAGTTAGTTTAGTTATGAAGTGCACCATTTTCATCCATTTGACGGCATGATCATTATTTTGTTACGCTTACTACGAAGGAGTTTTTCTTGCCATTTCTGTTTCTTCTTTTCATATTCAACTGCTGCCTTAGCGTAGTTTATAACCGTTATTCTGTTCTTTGTCGTCAGCAGCCACTCTTGACGCTGCATGTTATTTGAAGGGAATTGTGAAAATGTAATTTGCTCCCCGTTTAACACCTGAGATCCGGTTCCCAAGAGATCCGTTTAGTTTTAGATTGTAATAGATGGGGGGATGAAAATGGGAATGGTTGAATGTCTTGATCTTAACTCCATACGTGTATCTTGCATTTCTTATTGAATCATCTTCATACGCTGTATATATGCCTTAGCCCCCGCTTCCTCACATCCACGTTCCATTTCTCACCGAATAACAGCTTTTTCAAGGTAAGCTACGAAAAGATAAAAAGGCAAACAAGGCACAATGATATTGTTTTGCTCGTTTGCCATGCCTGGGCTATTTCCCCGACTAGCAGTCATGTTGTAATGTTTGCTGCTCCCCTACAACTATTAAGAAGTTACGTGTACCCTGTCAGTAACTAGGAACTCGGAAGGGGAAAGTAAAACAGGTACCAGCAGCAGCAGCCGTGAAACGTGAAAGATAAATTTGTAAAGGGGTGTAGGAGCATAATGTGATGTAAATTTTAAATATACCATTAGTTTACGAAACATATATTTTTGTTGGCTCTATCTCAATAGTTGTTGAAATGGAAAGTTCCCGAAACTCCTAAGCCCCTCTTGTTTCATTGCTCAGCTGTATGCACCTGCGTATGTCCCTGCAATCGCTTTCACGTAGTAATTGACTTTATGATTGAAAACGCTTTTTGTCATTGTAGCGGCAGATTATTGGATGGAGACATTCTAAATGGATTTTTTCATGACAGTATGCTCTATCTTCCTTAACGAGTTATATTAACTAGGAAGGTTTACATTGAAAAATGTAAACATTAAACATACGTGAACTAACGATAAGTTGACTTAGGAAACAGAAGCATACCTGAAAGTAATTGCAGCATTTCTGTTGTATTTTAAAATTAAAATTGTGTAGAAATTTCCAATCAATTTGTAATATATTCTATGCATTAAAGTTAGGTTTAGATGAGGCTATGGAGAATTTGAAATATTGTGGCTGAAGGCGAAAATCCATTTTATCAATATTTGTTGTTTTTGCCTTTGCTGAAGGCAGCTTGTAATGGAGGTAATGTTTCTTTTCAGCTTAGGGCAAGCAATTTATAAATCTCTTCTGAAATTTACGCTAATATCTTCAATGATACGTGAGAACACATGCCTGGAAAAGGGGGAAGCAGTCCATGCACATATATACAAGTGATAGGGGATATGGTTCCTACAAGACTTTAAATTATGACACGAGCTTGCAAGTTTTTGTGGCTTCGTTGTTTATACATTTATCGTGTGTTTTTACGAAGATGCATTATTTTTTGGTTTCGGTTTTGGTATGTGCCCACTATATATGTATCCGTCATCCGTGCATATCAAATGAACAGCAGCCTGTTTTGCTATCGAAAAAGTGGAATTCATGTAAGTATCTACAATCATCTTTTCCATCTTTGGTAGTATTGACTCTTCAAACTTATTTCAAAGGTTGAACTTTTTTTGTTTATGAAATGGGAAACGAAATCTAGAGTGTACGATACTTGCTTATAAATAAGATGCATGTATATGTGTATCTATATCTGAAGACTGAAGATAGTAAAATGATTTTTGAAGTCTGCCTGCGATCTCCTGAGCATTTATGCGCTGTAAGCCATTTGTTTTCTACTTAATGTATATTTGGTTAGGTAGTTACATTTGGTTGCGTTCTTGCTGGTCATATGTTGTTATTTTTTTTAGAACATAGAAATCTAACAACACTAACTGCTTCATACTTCAAAAAGGTAAAAGCTGTTCTGTGTCTTTCATAAGAAGTTTCATGTTGTTTGCCTCGCGTAAGTACGCAGTAGGCTCGGTATGCTGATTAAATGAGAATAATATAAAATAGCTGAAGATGATGCGCTGGAAAAACAAGTCAGACTGAGGTACGCATTATGGAATGTTTATGTTAGGACCAGCGGAGGGGTACTGATATGGTGCTTTGGAGAGTATTAGTGGCTCTTCTGCTTGCTGTGTTTGGAAAGCTGGTAAACTAATATGGTTTGAAGATGCTACATGAAACATAGCAGAAGTAGCCGAATAAGAGGAGAGTGGTGGTACCATGGTGGTCTTTTTGTATATCGGTACATTTTTTAAATGTATTCCCTTGTGGCCAGAAAGGAGCGGAAGAAGATATTTATGTGGGATGTTTTTAATTCTTAATGGATATTCAGTTGGATCAGTTGCCTCAGTTTTTTTCACTTTTTCTTCCACATATACTAGCTAAGTTATGTAATGTCATGATGTAAGAGAAAAAGTTCGTTTCTTACTTCTCCAATGTAAGTTTTTCCGGTGGTTGGTGGTGGCTGAGGAAACGTTATGAATGTGCCTGTTATAACCTAAAAGATACAGAATTCCCGAGTACGGGTATTTTATGGCACCCTCAGGAGTGCATGCAAGTACCACAATACGTGCATGTGTGGTTCATACACCTTTGCTTTCACTAGCAAACAACTGTTTGTAATGGGTTCCATGATGCGTATAGTAGAGCTCCCCTTGTATCAAGGGTAGCTTTTGGTGTCACAAAGATTCAAAGATGTTGGTTGCGTGGTACAAAAATACTACTATCATCATCATAAGGTTTTTTTACTCTTCTGTATGCACGTTCTGTGTGCGCAATGTACCATAAATACACACGTAACCAACCTTAGGGATTCTGTATTTTTTTGTTAGAAACTATGCTTTAAATTTTTTAGCAGCTAAAATTTGGGAGAAAGTCTTAAAAATTACTGCTTCTAGCAGTGTACTTACATATTCTCGTCTCTCGACAGAAAATGAATGTAAAGGGGATGCTGTGTGTTCCATTGTTGTGTGCGCGTAATGGTTAGTGCTATTGTGATGACGCCACATAGCCACGCTATTTTGTGCTGATGATAATTTCATGTCCAATTTGCCAAGGACTTACTGGCATATCATCTAAATTGCCTATTGTAATACTCTTTCTTATATCACACTGACGCGACGGGGTTGCTATTAGGACACAACTACACGTACATGTTGTAAACTGGGAGTATATCAATGTAGTACCTGATGCATTTATATTCATTACAGTAATGTACGTAGGGAAACATATATTTGCACGTGATCTTCTATGTACAGAAAACTTACTAAAACGGGCTCTATACATTATTTTTTAAGGGGCTAAAGAATTTTATCAAAAATCTACATGCATACATTTTTCTGAACTTTAAAAAAATTAAAATTCTTAACAAAATTTTCTCCATTTGTGAATGAAGTTATAGTAAGTGCAAATGGCACATATGCATACGTTATAGTGTAATCAGCAAATACAATGTGGATTTTTAAATCGACTGCTGTATAATGGCCACACAACGCTTCAAATGCTCATGATAAAATACAATCGCAAAAAAATAAAGTGCACCTAATTACAAATTATTCAATGTAGTACTCAGATAGCGATGCGAAAATTGAAGACAGATTCTATGTTAAGAATGCAATCAGTTGTTGTATTACGTTGTTTTAAGTGTCCGCAAGACTCACAAAATTGTTGCTTGTATACTTATATATATATGAAGTACCTAATACGGGTAAATGCATCAGATGTGTACATGGAGCAAGTATGCATGATTCATGCTATACTCTACGATTAGGCACGTCACGTATTTTTTGGCCGTTCTTGTAAGCAAACCTACGATTAAGCATAAGTATACTTCTTCGAGTTCCATTGAAAAAAATGAGAAGAAAATGAATGAAGGCAAAAAGAGAAGTGAACGTAAGTTGTTAGACATGCAGAAGAACTCCTATATGTTGTTCACTTTCAATACATTCTTTAAATAGAGCCTGGCTTGTACGTATAGTTGAGAAGTTTTTTACTGTCTTGTAGACATCAGTACGCTTTAAGCTACGATGAGCAAGTGACAGTGCTATGCGGTAGTAGATGTGTTGATCGCTCTTGCTCAGTTTTTTCTCCCATGTCTGATGTCATAAGATTACATATCGTATTCATTGTCAATCGCATTGTTGGTTAGTGCAGTGGCTGAAATAGTGTGTCTCATCGTGACCCAATGATATGGCCCACTGTTGTGACTTTATATTTCTAAAAAAATGTAAAATTGCGTCAGGCAACGCGTTTCAGAGGTTTCAGATGACATTCATTTGAGATTCACGTTCTGTAAAGTGTGCAGTTCAAATGTGACTTGATAATCTTGAGTTCTTGCCAGGCAAATGTAGTGCAGATCAACGTAATGTGTATATCACGTTGGTTAAGTTAAAGTAATGTGTTAAAAAAGTCTATTGGTACAACTGTTTTGTTGTATCATAAACGAGGATTACATCGAAGAAGATTTCCATTTCAAGTGTAAGTTTGAATT
>JAANSM010004162.1:0-11733 GCA_036850725.1 Orchesella villosa
TATTCGACAATCCAACATAAGTTGCAGGAGTGGAAGAGTCCTTCCTTACAGTCAACGGGCTAGAAGGAGTGGGCAAAGTTGCTGGCTTCTTCTTTTTGCTGGACTTCTTCTGCTCGTCTGATTTTGCATTAGAGTGCTTTTTGGAACTCGACGAGCCACTGGAACTGGCTTGCTGAGAAGGAAGCTGTGTTTTAACGGATGACCGATCAAACTTAGGTACTATTGAGACATTAGGAAGGTTTCTTATAATAGATTCCGGGTTGTAATTTTGCATATACGCAGAGGCAGTAGCAGTGGAAGACTCGTGGTGATGATGATGAATTTCACGAATATTATGGACAACATGAGTATGAGTAGTTGATATGCTGTGGTGATGAATCGGTGCTCGAACAGGTACTGGTTGACCAATGTGTTGGTGTTGATGGGGCATTGTACGCGGATGAACTATTGAAACAGGTAAAGGTAATGTACTCGTTGTCGGAGGCTTCACTCCCATAGACGACGGGGCACTACTAGTTGGCTGCATTGTGGGCAGTCTAAACGCTGAGTAATGGTTTCGAATATCGGCTGAAGGCTGTGGCCAAGGACCTAATGGTCTGGATAACAAGTTATTCATAGCATTTGCAATACTTGAAGGTGGAGGGCCGACCAAAGGTATTGAGCCTAATTGGGAATGATGTCCCATTCCCAGGTGGCTAAACATATTTGTATCAGTGCCAACATGAGGTCTTACAAGAGGAATATCTAAGTTTGTGGCCACTGTACGGATGTGGGTTTGTAAGGAAGTTGTCATTGAAGCCCCATGGCCTAGACAAATAGGAGGAGCTGGGGGAAGCAACTGATTCGGAAATCCTGGAAGGGTGGGAACGGAAACGGGAATGCTTAGAGTACTTAAAGGACTAGCTAGTTCGTTTCCAAAATCAAGGTGTCCCGTCCCTGTCGCACTTCCAACGAGGTGTACACTGTTAACTAAATGTGCTGGTCCGAAATGAAGTGAGGGATAGTAGTCGGAAGGTCTTGAGTATGGAACGTAAGGAACTGAAGGAGCACCCAGATTGACGTGATGAGATGTGTAAGTCATACTAGATGCTCGGCTGGGTAGAGGAGGGATTGGAGGTGGAATTGAGTGGGGGACTTGTTCCGGGTGTTGAAAACTGTGGGGGATATGAGATTGCACGGAAATTGGAGGAGAAGGGGCTCGACTAGCTTGTCTTGCATTATCACTAGCTGCATCTGTATTTCTCATTATTTCGTGAATTACTTGAATCTCATCGTCTTCATCTTCAGCCTGTTGTAATTCTGCTTGCTGTTCTTGACTAAGGGGCAGTTCAACTGAGGAGATGGGAGGCGAAGAGGATGATTCCTCCTGCATTCGTCGTGCTTCTGCTTCTTCTTCATCCAGATCTACTTGAGTCGATATCGAAACTTTTTGTGGAGGTGGGGGTGGTGTTGGAGCAGCAACTTCACCATCCTCCTCTTCCGCGCTTTCACTTTCGGCTGGAGATGATTCTGTTGTTGAAGCATTATCTGAGTGCTGACTTTCCACGGTGGGTGGATTATCATTGTCATCGTCCTCATCCATGTCTTCATCTATTATGCTTCCAGGGCCGGATATAGGAAGACTTTCTGCTGGAGATATTGGTATATCTAGCAATTCATCTTCGTCTTCACTTTCATTCTCAACTTCATTTTCGATTGGATCCTCAACTTCGTCATCTTCATTATCGTTCTCTTCTATCTCTCCTTCATTATCATTCTCCTCTAGCTCCACTTCATTATCGTTCTTTTCTTCTTCGTCTACTTCTTTATCTTTCTCTTCCTCTTCTTCTTCAGTGTCATTTTCATCTTCGTCCTCCTCCTCTTCTTCATCTTCCTCCTCCTCTTCCTCTTGCTTTTCAATTGTTTCCGTTACTGACTCACTGACCTTGCTACTTACACTACGCAGCTCTATGCTCAGAAGGACTTGAGTTTAGTGAGCTTCTAGTTGACGACAAACTACTATCTCTTCTCCTGTTCTCGGCAATAAGCTCAGTAATTCTCTTAGTTTTCGCTTTGCTTCCTCGCGAACTGGGAATTGACATGGGTGATTCTGTGCCTCGTCTTTTATTAACAACAGCGACTTCTTCTTTTTGTTCTGGTTCTTCTTCGGAAGAAGCTGAAGCGGGATCAGAAGCTGATTCATTGTTATCATCCTGGTTATCCTCATCGACTTCCGAATCCGAACTACTTTCCCTTGAGTCACCATCAGAGGAAGAGGAATATTGACGGCGGCTTCTTCCACGGGAAACTATTTTGGCGGATTTCCTTGCAGCCATTGCAGTATCCTTTCCACAAGGCATCATTAAAAGTCTTCTTCTGGAAGCAGCCGGTGATTCAGACTTGCTGTTGTCCATAGATCCACCACTCTGACTTCGTAAAACACGTCGCATGGGTTTCTCTTCTTTCTTCTTTGTCTTCTTTTGATTTTTCTTTTCACTCGGTTTTTCTGGTTTTTCAGACAGTTTGGAAGATTTCTCAGGTTTCTTGGGCTTATCTTTAGTTGAACTAGATTTTTTACTTTGTTGATTAGCGCGAGGTCGACTGGTAGAAGAGGAACGGCTAATCTGGTGTATTCGTTCGCTTCAATGATGCGTGATAGGATTTCTCCAAAAACTTGGTTTCGGAAGCACTTGAATCTCCAACAGAGGATGATCTGCCATCATTATCGCTTTCTTCGCTGCTTCCTTCGTTGTCAGAACTAAAATCTTTGTTCAGAAGGCCGAGATAAATGGCTGCAGTCTCTTTTGTTTTACGCGATGGACGACCTTTTGTAAATCTTCAATAAAAATAACGCATAATTATTTGGCTGATAGGATAAGATAAGTTTTAAGATTTTATTCTTAGAAAATGTGTATTTACCCTGAAGGTTTTTTGGACGCGGAACGTGTAATGTGACCTAAACTACTGCTTGGAGGGGAAGGTTTTTTCATTACATTAGTTTTTGATGTTTTGGCTTCAGCATTTTTCTTGTATTTTGCAAGAATTTTCTTCTTCTTCACGTTCACATTCCACATGGGTAGCTCTCGAAGGGGAGATTTTGTATGACGATGGGCAGCTCTCGTTCCAATACGTCGTGAAGGCGCTGATTTTTTAGTTGCTGGCTTTGTTTCCGTTTTTGGTTTGGTAACCACTTCTTTTCCACTTCTGAGAGAGCGTGTGGTAGGTTCAGCCTCGTCTTCGGATGAAGAGGAAGAAGAATCAGATGAAGATGAAGATTTCTTGGATTCTGCGGAGGAAGAATCTGAATCTGTCAGATTGTAGCAAGGAATTATTCATACATTAGAATTTTGTATTTACACTGGAATATTTGGAATACTATAGAATAGAAATACATTTTGCTTGAAATAAAGTACCTGAGCTTGATGACCTTCGTTTGTCAGCAGCTTTCACGGGGGATTGAGCAACACCTAAGATAATGTCTGGGGAAGGAGCATTTCGTGACACCGGTTTTCTACACATAAAATCAAACCTCAGTCTTTATCACCACGAACCTTAATTTGGGAACATTCTGAGGTTTATAGGAAAGATTAGGCCAATAAAATGTTGCACTTACACTGGTGGACGAACAACAGGCTTTGTAACTTTCTTTCTAATTGGACTGGTTTTCAAAGGCCCGACTGCTGTCTTTGCTCTCGATCTTGTTAACACCATACTCCTTTCTTTAACTATGATTGTTAAAAGAACAAGGTACATTTTTAGGTTACGTGAAACGGGAATGACATTTTAATAAAGAATCTTATCTTATCTTATAACTTTAATATAAACAGCATATTATAGCATATTATACAGCAAAAATCAACAGTTTACAAGATGAAAACACTCTCATCGTCTATTTATATTCTCCTTCATCTCCTTACCTTTCTTTGTAAGCATCGTTATAAGAGACTTCGCAGGCCTCGTGTTCGCCAACCGCTTCTCATGATATTTCATCTTCAAAGCAGTAATAGCAAAACGAGCATCCTGCTCATTAAGTCTTGAAGCACTGGGTGAAATTTGAGGACCAGGAGGTAGCAGAGCAGCAGCTTTCTTTGTCGTTTTTGTATTCTTTCCTCCCGAACCTGACACCTCATTTTTAGCTGAAGGTTCGGAAGACGCACTTGTGCTTCGAGATGAAGCGGTTACACCATTTATATGCTTCTTTAGTACGGCAGAAGAAGNGTTACACCATTTATATGCTTCTTTAGTACGGCAGAAGAAGACGCTTTGCTTTTATTAGCAGCCAGTAACTTTGCTGACGCCTTTCCATTGCGGTTGGAAGTCACTACATTCGGTTTCACTGGCGCGTCTGAGGGTTTCGAGTTGACCACTCGAGAAGAAGGCCCACCATTAACTGGTGGAACCGCACTAGCTGTTCCTACATTTTGAGAGGTGTCAGTGTTTGTGCTTCCAGTGCTTGTAGATACCACGGAATCTTTGGGTTTCTTAGTCTGAACTGGGACATCTTCCACCTGCAATGGCTGCGCATAGCTAAAGTAATCAAGCTCGGGTGGAAGGGCAGGTGTTCACTAAAAATTGAAAAAAATAAACCGTCAGATTTTTAAAATATGAAGCAAGATTTCTATAAACTGTGGAAAGCATCTTTAAGTTATTTCAACAGACCTCTGAAGCATAAGAAAGTCAAGAAATCTTCAGTCTTTGGTCTCTTCAAAGGCGGTGAAATTGGTGTTAAAACCCGTTTCCTAAATTTAGTGCTATCCTTAGTAGGTGTTATCGTGGGAGTGCGAGTTGTTTGAACGGGAGGCAGTCCTGGATTATTAAATACGGCAGTGGCACCCTGAGCAAATTTCCTTTGCGCGTGAATACGTGGTCCGTTCGAGTTGATTAAGCTGGAAAGAAAAAAGAGAAAGCAAATTAAATTTTACTCTTTTATTAAATTAGTACTAAATGTTATTTTAGATGAATTAAAATCATATTTTGTATCTACCCCGACTTAGGTGATGGCAGTGGGAGCGTATTATTTCTTGTTGTTTTCACCTTTCCTCTTCCACCTCCAACAGAAGTGGGGACAATAGGAATTGGTCTTGGCGCAGGTCTGGAAAAAGTTTTACTTCCTCCAGCATTGCTCTTCTCAACAGTTTTACTAGTAGTTGCGGCAGTTTTCTTTTTCAAATTTTTTGATGATGATGACATAATCACCATTTTTGCGTTTAGAACTCTAAACTCCACTTAATCTATACTATAACACTTTGTTATACATATTATTTGGGGTGAGTAGAGCCCTTAATATTTCGGCAGTGTTAATTTCATTTTGTTAACCCTGTGTGGAAAATCATTGACTAACTTTTAATGAGTATTATCAAAGCGTCCATTCTATCATGCGGATATATTTTGCAAACAACTCTTTCTTCATAGCACTTTCCGTCTTTATGTTACATGACTCACAAAAGAAGGTAGATAGCCAGGCAAGGGAAAGACAATTCCTGGAATGAACAATCCCGTGAAATGGGCTAAAATTGGTGTAGCGTGCGTGCAGTATTTTTGCCCATGTAATTATTGTTTCTTGCTTGTATTATAGGCATTTATATCCTTTTTGTATATGCCAATGCAACTTTTTGCACAGCTCACTTTCATGAAAAAGTTAGCATGATGTGATGGACGTTTCTGCACGTATGGCTGTAACCGAGCACTTAGCACAATTGCACATTGTCAATTATTGACGATGTTATAGGATTTCACATAAATTTATTTAATATCCAGTGAAACCTAGATTGCTAATATGGTTTCTTGTGTCAGAAAGTCTATTAAATTTGCTTAGATGATTTCATGTTACAAACTATTACTTAAATCACTTCATGTAAATAATTACTCAGGCATAACCACTTTCATTGCAACCAAAAGTCAACTAAAATGACATTCATGCTTACATCTGATTTTCAACTACCTTCGAAATACTTTTAAGTAAGCCCCTTGGATGTATATTACAGTAAGTGCATTAAAAAGGTTACTTTTTTTGTGTAGGAACAAATGTGCATATTTGTATTGTACTGTAGTAAAAAACTATCATGCTAACCGAATACCCAATGCACAGGTGTGAAAAGAGGATCTGTACATTTGGCATCTCGTTTTTTTTATCCATGGACATATACAAAGTTACATACAACATTGACCATGGACCTCTTACGTGCATGTAGATATAGTAGAGTAACGTACTCGTTTTATGTAAGTACATAATACGTATGTACATATGCTGTGCAATTGCAAGTTCATCCGATGCTCTAAGGATTTTTTCAGCAGAAGGGTTTTAGGATACGTGACAGTAGATTTTCTGTATTTTAATTTCAAGCCTTTCTTTCTTGGTTTTGTCGGATGTTTGCCTTTTATATGTACCTACCTAAATATATGTATGTATTTTTATATGGTCCATATGTGTAGATTATTACATGGGTCTGTAGATAGTGGATATGGATAACACTATATAGCATTGTTGATTGTTCTTTATTCTTGTGGTCTTTCTCTTATGTAGATAGGGGATAGTATCGTATATATATCTCTCTCCTAGTTGCTTCTGTTTTCTCGCAGGGGATGATTACATTTTTCCATTATTTTTTTCTTTTTCATTTTTAAGAGCGTGGCCTAGCCTTGCTTGACAGTAAAAGGTGTTACATGCATATGCTACAAACAAAAAAGAGGAGCCACAGAAACTGAAGTTTGGTAGCTTCCATATGTCCCAAAAACCAGAATGAAAAAGGTTTTATAGTTTCATGAGAATGAGCGAGTGTTGAGTACATGAATGAGCAGCATATTATGGAAGAACGAAAAAGGAGCAGAGCTATCAACGTAACGTCATCAACATCAGGGCTCCATTCTCAGGATCATCATGATCATACAAAAAATATACTTACTACAGAAGCCATCGTTTCAACTGGGAAGTAATAGGAAGCTTAAAGCTCTAGGGGACCTTTTATGAGGTCTCTAGTTTCATAACCACGGACTGGTGGATTCGTTAAGGGTACATATTGTGCACATGAATGTCTGTATGGGGCATTGTATGGTAAATGAGACAAAAGCAGTAATATTGGTTAATGAAGTTTCTGTATTGCTTCTATTGCATGGCCGGCTTTTGCATGGACACACAATACTTACTTATATATCACGTAAGCTGCCAGAAAAGTCTAAATATGGAGGAAAAGGGTAAAGCTTTTTCGAGATACAACATGTTTACTAAACAAACAATGAAATGCTCTTTGTTTAAGCTAGGTGAGCTATTTTAGTTATAATATGAAAAGCATAAATATAAGCTATTCATAGCTGTCAGCGTTTACTTTTAGGCAATATGCTATGGTAAGTAAGGCTTTCTCTATTGCATACAATTTCGTTTTCATTGGAAAAAGTAGATCAAACAACGGTGCACTATGATATGATGTCTGGGGAGTTGTTCTTCTATCTATATGATTGCTCTGTATTACTATCTTTGAAACAATGCAATATTATATTATGTGCTAGGCTAGTGCAAAGAGTAAGTCCAACTTTCATATCGTGTAAGAACTCATGGCTAAAATGCGACGTTTCTTTTGCTTCCTAATGTAAATAAATCAGTCAAGTAAGGTAAATAGTTTTAAAGTTTGAAACATCCGGTTATCCGCTGCTGGAAGCGTTTGTTGTATATAAAAGTTTAATTAGACAAGCCATTATCCTTTATCTTGATTTGATGCGCATTTATTTCAACGTGCTTTCTAGTCTTTGGTTTAGCAGTAGGCAGTAGCTTAGCAGATTTTTCCGATTTCGTTCTGCACTCGTGTGCTTTTCCATTCGTTAGGTGAAGTTGAAGCCGGTAAAACTGTACGCGTGTGTGCATATTGCGTTGTGTGTAGTGTACATCTCTTTCTTTGTCATTGTCTTTGCAAAATGTATATGCGCACTGTGCACAAAATGTTTTATGCACTGCTTCAAAGACATAATTACTAAATGTTAATGACAGTACCAGGTTAACTACGAGCTTAATCGGTATTTAATTGAGTAGCTAATTTCATATAACAGTTTACAAAAATCCATGTATGTAATGTAGTTAAAATGCAAATGTAAAAAGTTGCATGCCACAGTGGCAAAGCATTTTCTTGCACTGTCAAATGTACTCTCTTCTTGTGCATATAGAAGAAAGCATTAACCTAAAAGATTTAAACTAGTATGTAGTAGCATTTCAAGACATTTGACGTCAATGAAAGCATACAAGAAGCCAGAAGCTAAACCTGCTGCGAAGCAATTTAGTGCGGAAGGATGAGAAGAGAGAATGAAAACAAAGTCCATTTCCATTCCATAAGTGTAAATACTTAAATTATGGAGGTGTTTCTAACTACTCTTATGTATATAGTATTAGTATACTTTTTGCTCTTTTACACACCTTCTTCTTCTTTGATTAATCTCATCTTGACTCCAATTGTTTTGTACACATTTTGTAAAAGAAAACATGATATGGGATGATAACGATGCGATGAGTCAATAATCGCAGCACACGCAGTACAGTGCGTCATATTTTATATGCAACCAGTTATTTTACGCGTTATGTTTGGCTGACTATGAACTCCTTTTGTGTCCATTTCAGTACTGGTCGAGTCGTATGATAGTATGATTATGATTGCTTGTTTGTTGTTTATGTTTTCTAATTCTATAACCTTTACAAAAACAAACTTGATGTTGTAACTGCTGAATCCTGCATTTAGTTTCTTCTACGTAATATTAATATAATACATCCCTGCTGCAGTTAGGTATGTTCATGTAGGTAAAAAAAGAAGCTTGCTGTTTATAATGAAAGAGTGAAACAACCAAATCTATAAGATTGACAATTTAGGAAGGTGTGCACGGGGATGAATCTCAATTTCAATACGCTAGCATAAGTAAGGTACAATAATCTTCGTAATTAAATTAAATGAGTGAATACAGGTAGTCATAAACTTCAGGTTTTCAATTCAATGTCAACAAGATGTCAATTGATGCGACGCATGAAGTTGGAAGTGTAAAACATATTTAATAGATGATGATGAGAACTGCTTCCTGCTGGAAATACTAGATTCTTTCAGTTGCAAGAGGACACTGTTAGAGAGTACATTGGTGGTCGTCATATATGTACGTATACATACATATGTATGTAGGCCCTGTCCCTTGATTAGCATCTTGAAAACTCGCTTCTTGCATAGGTAAATCAGGGATTACCCACTTATACCAGTTTAAAAGGGTTTAAACTTCAGAAAGGCAGAAAACACTAGGTAATCCTAGCTATTTTTGGTTAATTTCGTAGTTTCATGTCTTCTTGGAAAAGATACAAAATGTTCGGTACCTAAAGTAAGAGAAGTCATGGTCAAACTTAATATCATACCCGCTCCGAAAACTATGCTGTATTTCATTCATATAATATGGTGTAAGTATAACTTCTTTAGTATATGATTTGTACATGTGTCTGCAGCTTTTCATGGAAAATTTCGATGAAAATATGCATCATAAAAAGTCTTGGACATGTACAAAGAGATTGTTTCTTTGTATATTAATGTTTAAGAGAAAATGACAACAAACGACAAAAAAAAATTAAGTATGTCCACTAAAAAGTTAAAGCAATCAAAACTCTCGTGCGTGGATCGGAATGACACATCAATGAAAGTTGAAAGTGTCAATATCTTGTAAGTGCAAGTGCAACATACTTTGGAGGTAAGAAGATTTGGAATAGTTTTTCTAGTCATCGAACGAACATTTTTATAAGTAAAGCATTATGTTTTGTAACCAGATTCTCGGTAAATTTCCTTCAGCCGCTTGCGTACTATATATCCTCCGTCGGTATGCTTTTATCTTTGCTATATTAGTAAGTAGATACTAGTATCAGTGTAGTAGTTTTGTTTGTACAGGTTGTACTATGACATGTAGCATTCTTCATTTTTTGCTGTCATGCTCGTGTGGTGTTTGGAAGATGATATTATGCTGGAACACGGCAACTACTTTGATGATATGATCAGGATCAGGTAAAAGTCTTGATAAAAGGTAATACGATGTATTCGATATATTTGCTTTGCATAAAATCTGCATCACTCTATTGTCACAATTCATGAAAAGTATGTTCCAAATAAATCAAATTAACATCTGCAATACTAAAATTGCACGCTATATAATAGTGCTTGCTTGGATACATGCTTTACTATTTGCATAATGGTTGCGGATGCCCGTGCATATAGATGCATGGAGTTTTTTACAATGAAAATACAAGCAAATCCCTGTCCCGAATTCTTTTAATTTTGTTTCATCTTTTTCTCGGACGGCATAACAAGATATACCCATTTTGTAACGGCATCCATATTGCTTTTATTTCATGTTGCGCATCAACCGGTTTTCACTGAATTATGTCTGTCTATTCTGTTTCAGTTAAAAGTAGCTCATAGATGCGAATTCCAGATGAGCCATCACATGGCTCATCATTGGCCCAGCCATCCAGACTGTCCAGTAACCTTTGGATGTGGTGGATACTGAAAATTTTAAGTGAGTGTTTTCCAAGGTTTAATTACCTGGCTGTGGTTATACAGAAACGTGTATCTTCTAACCGCATTTTAAATACAAATATCCTTCCGACTACCATTCATATTAAATACTTTGTTCATACATTTTTTCATGAGTCAGTAGATAAATCTATAGTGGATTTAAGCATTATATCAACTTTTATATCATATAAATATGAAAGCTTATCTCATTGCCAGTGAAAAGTTTATACTGGCGTAATATGAACCAGACATAATGTTTAATAAACCTAATAAAAATAATAATTATAAAAATTTCTATGTATGAGCATGCTTAAAATATAGAGAAACTATTCCATAATCATATTCATGAAGCTACATTATTAGCGTCCAAATAGTCACACCAGCATTTCATTGCATGCATCTTATAAGCAACATTTTAAACGATTTCATTCATCCCATCGCATCATCAGATTCACTATATAACTAAAGAATCGTTTGCAATGCAATGTAGACATGTACCCTGATGACGCGGTACGGTTCTGGTATATTTGGTTTTGGTGTTTAGTTGAAGTTGATTTAATAAGTGAATTGGAGACATGATGCTACATAATGGACAAGTATAAGTCACTTGATAAGTTCACAATTAATGTGGATGTGTATGCAACAACTGTAAAGTGAAGGTCCTGATGCTCCTTCGACTAGCACATCTTTGTGTGTGAATGGTAAATAATATGATGCTGATGAGATGTATTTGATTTAAATAAGTAAAATGTATGCTTATGTGCACATATTATATATTATTATACATTCATATATCAAAGTATGAAGCACATGTATTGAAAGGAGCATATATAAATAATTTGTGGTAGATGAACCTGTTTCCTATGTTAAAAGAGCTCAGTTTTCTGTAAGAATCAGACGAGTGACAACTGCTTTAGTTAAGCTGGCTCGGCTCTGCACACTTCTCCACACAGTCTCGGAAGAGAAAAAGTTTTAAAAACAGTTTCATTAAATTTAAAAGTGAGTTCGTTGGTATCTAAAAGAGAGGTCATCCCACCTTCATCAAAGCTTCCTCACCGGATATTTCATAAAAAGTAAGCTCAATTTCAATCCAAAATTCCTATTAAAATGCCATATTTTGCTTGATAGAAACATAATGGCGACTTTAATCTTATGATTCACAAGTTAATTGAATTAGTCATGTAATCCGTGAAATTATATATAAGTTTAGAAAATAATAGTACGAGGAAGAAACTCCTGA